>MQRK01227372.1:9658-48124 GCA_001938485.1 Girardia tigrina
TGATCAATTTTAATCATTTTAAACAATGCAATTAAAATAATAAAGACTTTTTCATCGTTTTATTGAGATATATTGAAATTGTTAGGGTGCGAACTTACTTATGAACCGCACTGTATAGTATGTTTTTTTTGTATTTATGAAGGTTAGGAATTTTTTTCTATATTTTAACCTATTCTTAAATGCGGTGAGTTATTTTTATTGTCTGTTAAAACGAATTTTATGACTTTTAATTGGCTATTTATTTTTAGATTGTCAATTTTTATTTGGAATATTGAAGGCTGGTATTTCACTGTTAATTGCAAGCAACTGTAGAATAAATCTAGATCGAAATCATGCTTTTTTGTAGTTGCTAAGTCGGTAAATAGATAGTTGATAATTAGTAAGTAGTGATAATAACACTACCATTCAGAAGTTCCGGACAGATTTCTCGTCGCTTATATAGCGGTCATGATGCATGGAGGAAATGGAGCTCCCGAACAGCACACATGGTGTGTCACACACCCTACATGCTGGTCCGACGAAGATGTGTGAGCACACAGGGTGGCAGCTGCGACAAATTAGAGACAGACAGTAACTTGATACTTTGTCTAATCACGTTGTGTCATATCTTGGTGATTAAGCAAAAGCATCTTGAAAATTGGTGAGTTTTTTCATTAACGTTTTTAGTTAATTACTTTTATATTATTTATAGAACTTTTTTATTATTTATAGAACTTATGGGCGATCCAAAATGGTTAGAAGTATGGGGGGTACAATTATTAACCCCTGTGACGTCTTCTTTCCTTAGATGGGTTGATGGGATAATACCAAGAAAAATACCGTGAAGTAACGTTGAGAAATGGATTATTATAAATGTCGGTACTTTGACCTTTTAATTATCCTTTGGCATGAAGAGGCACCCGAGACGTAAGTCAGAGCATCGTGTAGAATAGCACCAACTTAGGGGTCATGGAGCACAGGATTTTTCATCTTAATAAATATTTGGATCAGATTTTTTTGCCTTTTGTGTATTTTTTAGTACCGTTTTTTGAAATGGTGTTTATTAGAATGATTATACTTTTCTACAAGAGTTAGATGTACGGTTATATCAATGTGTGTCGAAATCTTCGAGGTACAAACGCCATCCAGATAATAAATAAATTCAAAATTTGACTTTAAAAATTCGATAAATCGCTTAACCATTATGACATTAGAGAAATTAAAATTTATATAATCAATACTTAAACTCCAAATAAGCCGAAACAGAAATTCAGAAGATATGAACCTTCCAAAATCGTGTTAAATATGACTATTCTCTACAAATCCTTTCTAACATTACCTCATTCATTTACAATAGACCAATTAAATAATGGTCGTTATTATATTACCTACAACTTTTTCACACAGCTCAATTTATCGACAATACAATACATAATGTACCTATTTAATCCGGTTCTCCTAGACATCCTTAATTGCTGACGAGTTATTGTAATATTGATGTCAATGCCATACTGCCTATCATAATTAATTAGTTAAGAATTCAGTGTTTTTAAATTCAGAATTTTAAATTTATTGCGTGTATCATGAAAGTGATTAATGATGGTATCATACCATTTGATAGTAGTGCACAATTCAATTCCGGACTCCTGCAGAGCTTTATTGACAATATCAATTTTTTGAAGTAAATCTTTCCAGATTACACACATTTAATGCTGTCTCAAAATGGTCTAAGTGTTTAATTAATGATTTTGCTTCATGAACAGCTGCCGATGGCTGACGTTCATTTTCAGCAATGTCAGACAATGCTTGACCAATTTCTATATAATTATCATAAAAAGATCTGGTAGCATCACTCCGCGCAGACCATCTTGTTTCTGATAGACCTTGTAGCACAAATGAGTTATCCTTCATGGCTTCTTTAAATTTTGACCATCTATGTGGTAAAGTTGATAAAAATGTGTATACTGACTGAACAATACCAAAATAGTTCACTGCTGATGAGCAGCACTCTTCAGCAGATGATCCAACCAAGTTTAGACAGTGGGTAGCGCATGGCACCCATTCTGCTAAATTGTTAATCTCTCTAAATCTTGCCTGCACCCCAGAATAAATGCCACTCATATTGCTGACATTATCGTAGGATTGTGACCTACAATTTATAATATCTATACCATGAAATTTAAGAGCACTCACAACTAGATCGAATAGGTATTTGCCATCATGATGTTCAAGCGGAAAAAATTGAAGAAACCGCTCTACGACATTTCCATTGTTGAGAACATAACGAATGACCAATGTAAGCTGATCCACATGACTAACGTCAGGAGTTGAATCAATACTTATTCCGTAGTCTTAGCATATTTGATTTCAGAAATTATCTGCCTTAATACGTTGGACAACAATAAATCAATGAATTCATCACATATACTTGAAGAAAGATATGATACATTTCCCTTTCCTGGATTTCCGTATCTCCGAATGTGCTCCATTAGAAATGGAACAAATTCAGCTAGAAGGTCAATACATCCAAGATAGTTCCCATTGAAAGAATTGCTATGCAACTGATTATCGCCACGAAAAGCTAATCCTCTTTCAGCAAGAAATTTGATCACTGCAATGATTCTCTTCAGGACTTCAGTTCAGTATTTGCACAATTTTGCCTTCTCCTTTTGGAGTTCTGCATCAATTTTGGTGTTCTTCTGGCTTTGCAACATCATTGACAAAGCAGCAATATGGTTTTTCGACTTCCCATGTGATGTAATCCTCGCAATGACATTTTTCCATTCAGTCATTGTAAACTAAACCAGTTGTAAACTGATTATAACATTCATTGGCACTGCCAGCATTTGAACCAAATATACACATAAAAAAACACTTTACCAGTTGAATGAGAATAAATAAGTCAATCTCTCCTGATAATTTCTCCATTTGTCAATTTTCTAACAAAATATTCTTTGCGTGCATATCTTATCTTGTCTCCAAATTGTCTGCCTTTTAATTGAAAATCTGATTCTAAATTTTGAGACGGGATATTTTCTGCATAAAAAGTTATGAGATCTGCAGTTATCTTTCATTCAGCTGGATCATTAGATTCATTATTAAGCTTCAAATTGATATCTTTTTCTTCTACAACTGTATCTATTAGTTCAGGATCACACTGATTAACAGTAGTCTGACATACCGCTTCATTTGTAGCACTTACTTCACTTTTTTTATCAGTTTCTGTCGGCAAGATTTCTGAAATTAATATATTGGTTGTGGCAAATTCAATCGTTGTGACAGAGGAAGTGGGTGAAGTCGATGAACTTTGTGAAGTGTCATTAACGTGATTAATGCAATTTGTATCTTTCTTCATAAATTTGAGCATAGAACCCTTCATCTTTTTTAATGCCTCATCTTTCTCATCTTTTCTCTTTCGTTTCTCATATCCAGACTCGTGTTTTCTCTGGTATCCATCAGACATGGCATTGATTTTTTAATTGATTAATTAATTTTAAAACTATTGTTAAAGCCGTGAGTTATTAAAAATAATATTATTAAATTATTCAATAAATGTTTATTTTTGATTTTTAAAATTTTCTTTTAAGACGAAAATTCTTAAAACCGGATATAATAAAATTGTCAATAAGTATCAAAAAAGAAAATTGAGATTAAAAATAAAAAGTGGGTGCGTTCATGAATCATGAATAAACATGACGTCATTTTCACGTCAGGAATCAATGTAAATAATTAATTTTTATCTTTAGTGACTTTTAAAATTAGCCTAACTTTAATTGTAGAGTTGACGTCCGGTTTATTTAGCTGGGGTCTACGAATGCAAGAGTGCCTAGGGCCTACGATGACCTTAAAACGGCCCTGCTCCCATGTGTCTGTTAATTTATTTATGTTTAAAAGTATCGTGTTGCTTATTGTTAATCTTGTAAATGTACATTTTTTTCCCCAATTGTGATAATTTTTTTACTGTTGTTGTCGAAATTGGTTGATGAATTAACAATTCAAATACCCCTTAGTAATATGGGATATTTGAATTCAAATAAAAATCAATGATAAATTCGTTAAAATTAATTTTGATAAGGGCAGTGGAGAAATAGATTGCCTTAATTTTACCTGATTTGGTCTGTTGAATATTTCGCATTATTTGACAATTATTCACTGATCTGACGATTCATTTTGTGTGTTCCGTTAACGACTTCATTAATTTCTGAAGATTATCATAAACAGTGAATAAATCCAACTGTCCAGTCAATAGTCAAAAAGTAAAAAAAGAAACCAACTATTTAATATCATCCATTACGAACAATTATCCTAATCAAAACTGAGACTGAATTAACGATATCTTTTTATCTTCAATCAAAGGTTATTATTAGTTAAATTTAGACAATTAAATATTATCGCAGTTTGCGTTGCAATTTTATTTCTGTTTTTTTACATCCTATAAAGTAGAAGTAATTTCAATTTCACTATCGATCTTTTGGATTTTAGGTTACTTCTATCGATCTCACGAATAATTCAAATTTATTAGATGAATTCTCAACTCATCAATTACTGACAACACAAATAGCTCAATACAAACAAAATAAAAGAACAACACACAAGTGCCACAATTATAAAAGAATATAAACACTCAATGACGATTCCGAGTAGACATTTTTTTATAGGAATAAAAAATATCATTTATTTATTTCAGTACAAAAACATTAGACGGTGTTTTGCTCGACTGGTATCGACTTGATATGGTACGCTACGACACCCACAGCCTGGTCACCGATAGCTCTATTGCTTTGCAAATAGCCGAGGACACTGACACGATCGTCTTGTTTCATATTAACACATAAGTTGTGAAGTTTTTTGTTTACTACAATGAAACTGGAACACGTTTTATATAATATAAATACCGATTCAAAACATTTATTTAATTAAAAATACCTAAAATAAGCACATTTATTTTCTCTTTCAACTTTCAAGTTGATTCTATACATTGTTTCAGTTACAGATTCGTCATTAATGTTTCTTTTGTATTCATGCTTGTCGATGCGACTAACTTTTCCCATTAATTCAACCTTGATAAATCAATAAATTGTTTGTCAATGAGAAAGAATACTCGATTGATGTTTGAAGTAACTGTCGACAGAAATCTCCTGGCATTCAGTAGCACTTGTAGCGATCTCATGTTTTTTGAATCAGCTGATTTGAGTAACAAATACTTCAGTTAAACACGAATGTTAGATTTAATTAATCAAGATTAATATTTGTGGATAATGTAATGATTTCTTAATTATTAATTATTCGATTTCAAATTATGCATTAATATATTTTTAAATTATATATATATATATATATATATATATATATATATATATATAGTTTTTCTGATATTTTGGAATAATAATTTTGTTAAAGCTTTTTTAGAAATTGATTATTGTACATGTTTCGGAACTTCATTTTTAATTGTTAGCAATTAGCATGTAATGTGTAAGATAATGAATTAATTCGAGATTCTATTAGTAAATATTAATTTTTTTGGATATTATTGTATATTAATGGAAGAATTTGTTTATTTATTTTAATTAAATATTTTAAGAATTGAGACGACCTTAGTTTGACCGTCACGAATGTTAGTGAATTCAAAAATGTTATAAAATTTTGAAAGAATTTAAAATTAAATATACTAATTAAAATATAGAAAATGTATATAATAAGCAATTATTTGATGAATGCGAAAGAAATTTTAAAATTAATAAAATTTGACTAAACTAATAAATAATTATGGGAGCAGGAAGTTTTGGTACCACCGTTTTGGTACCAGCCATTTTGCCCCCGCTGTTTGAAATAAATATCAATTTAATATAGAAAATCGATGTAATATGAAAAATTCTGTATTTAATATGAAAAATTCTAAATTTAATAAGAAAAAATATGAATTTATTAAGAAAAAATATCAATTTAATATGAAAAAATATCAGTTTATTATGAAAAATTTTCAATTAAATAAGAAAAATTATCCAATTCATATGAAAAAAATTAAATTAATTTTGAAAAAATCTTAATTTATTATGCAAATAGACTTCAAATATAAATTTTTAATTTATAATTATTAAAAAATCTTCCTTGGTGGTAAGCTGAATTGCAAACGTGAATTTTTAAACATTTTTCAAATTAATTTGATAATTTTTCATGTTAAATTGATATTTTTCATATTAAATGGCCTCCCATCTCTTTCAAGAATGGTATTGAGCCTATAGGCTATTTAGATGGTCCACCCAAACCAAATAAGTCTATAAGCTCCCCGATAGGCCTCCTACACTGACGTCAGCCTTACGCTTCCGCGCACGCTTTGGCAATCCAGTCAGAAACGACCAGTCATGGATAGTAGTCCCATGATTCTGCATCCCTTTGGCTGTGTACGTGGACTTTACACATCCGCGAAACGGGCATCTGAAGGTTCCTCTCACAGTTAGATCTGTAAGGCGGTAGTCCAGATGGGTTTCTAAAGGACTCGCTTCTAACTCTCCTATTGAAGCAGCATTCGGATCTACGATTGGTACTTGAGTTACGTTGTCTTCTGGTATCGCGTTCAGTTGTTGATTCCCTTCTTATGATTGTCTGGACTGATTGGTTCTGCTCGGAAAAATTTGGACTAATTGTTCATCTTCAATTTTGTGCGCTTTTTTGAAATGTCTGATGAGCCATCCTTTGGTCTTGTAGTTCTTTCGACATAGATGGCAATTGAATCCTTCCGGCTCTTCTTCTTGAGGGACTCTTGGTATATGATCTTGTTTCTCATGTCGATTTAATTCTGCCTGCTCCGCGAATTCCCTAAAACAAGATTTGTATGAACATTGAAACAGTTTCATCCGTGGTCTGATAAGTTTTGGCATGTCTTCTGATCTCCGCCCAATTATTCGCCTCTCGAATATTATTGAGTCGATCGTATCTTTCATCTTGAGTTGAGCACTTTCCTGCTGAATTAATATTAAGAAATCATAAAAGGAAGCGGTTTATCCAAAAAGCAATTTCGTGTCGACTCTTAGGCATTCTTTGATTTGTTGCTTCTTTCTTCCTGACATTTTCTTACCTTCTGTCATTGAGGATTCAATGACTCTTTTCAGGATCATCGGTTCATTGCCAGTAGCTAAGAGAGCGTGGAACGGGAGTCGTCTCTTAGCTAGAATGTCCATTGGGTGAGGTAACCCAATTGTGATGGTATCCATTCTGATCTTCTGATCCTTCCTTATCCCCAACACTAGTCGAGTACCATGATTGTGTAGGCTCTGCAGTTTCTTTACCAGTGTGTCGGTAATCCTCCAATTTTTACACCTATAGTATACTACAGGTAGTATACAACTCTCAATCAATTTTCGCTTGCTTCGGATCGTTAGTTTTTGACACTTCAGGATAGATATCAAAGTTCGTAGCTTGCCGTACCCTTTCCTTATTATCTCTCTGATATCTGCCTCACAAGTTCCGAAAGAAGATATTATTGATCCACGGTAACAGAACTCGGTAACAAATTCGATTCCAGACATAATCTCGCAACCTACTGTTTGCATTTTGGAGTCACCATTTAGATTCATAATCTTGGTCTTTTTTTATGTTGATCTTTAGACCCAGTTG
The DNA here is from genome assembly GCA_001938485.1 of Girardia tigrina. Lineage (NCBI taxonomy): Eukaryota > Metazoa > Platyhelminthes > Tricladida > Dugesiidae > Girardia > Girardia tigrina. Next base: position 17,252 of record MQRK01227372.1, read on the forward strand.
CTGGAACACTCCGTTTAGAATACGTAGATTTCTTGTTAACTCATTATAGTCTTTGGCAATGAGACAAAGGTGATCTGCATACGCTAAATGATTGATCTTAAGTTCGGTTCCGTCTTCATTTCGTAATTTTACCCCTCCTGCATGCCATTTGCGTCTGCTAGTTTGAGTGCTCTGTCAAACACAAAATTAAACAATATCGGTCCCAGAACACAACCCTGTCTTACGCCTTTGGACATTGTGAACTCATGCTCACCAATTAAGCTCTTGAATCCCTCATGAAATTACTTTATTACACGCCCTTCTGCCATTAATTCACACAGGCACACACTATCTGAGCAAGGGGCACTTTATCGTCATCATCAACTGGAGAACTAGCACATAAGAAATCTTTGAATCTAATTGGTAACCGCATTACCCAATAGGGGCGCCCTGTTTAAATTATCGCCTGTTGATCGTCTGTTCTGGGCTATTTTGTTTCCGCATCACTCTTCCACTCAATTCTCGCAGCTCTCATTGTTACGATTGAGTCGCTCTCGTGGTCGCTGGTTTCTGTTTGAATATGATCCGTTGGGGAAGCACGACGCACGAGGCTGATATGGTATGGCATCCAATTGACTTCGATCTGGTGCGCCTGAGGCACTCCTGTTACTGTTGCTTGTGTTCACTTCATCAAAAAATTCGGTGGTGGAGCTGGTTTAATGAATAATTTATCTCCCACTTTCAGATCGTCGTCGAACAATACCTCGCGCTCAGTGTTCCCGGCAGAACTTTTCCTTTAGGGGGAAACCGGAAAAATGGGGGAGATATGCGTGAAGTTTCTTCCACTCTAAATCAAAGCGGATACTGATGATGAAGTAATGTGGTATTATAGTAATTTGTTGGATATTAAAATCTTTAAACTCAAATATTTACTTTTTGAAAACACAAATCTTTAATCTTTAATCTTTATTCTTAAAGCTTTAATCGCTAATCTGACTCCAATTAATCTGTAAGGACTTCCAACATAAATATATAAATGAATGAATGCAAATTCTTTTATAAAACTTTATTTTTCAATAATGCAGTATAACACACAGCTTTATATTGTTCAAATCAATAGTATCAATAAACGTAATCACAAACGGATAAACAATGCGAGTTTATCAGATCACAGTTTATTAATAACGAAACTATAAATCTTCTAAACGAACGATAACCGTTAAATTCCAAAAGTCAAATGAACGCTTATTCTCCTACACAGGATACTGAATTCAACTTCAAGATAAAAAAAATAAAAAGGAAGGAATTTAAATAAATTTACTCTACACGAAATCTTCTTTTAAAGTTTGTTGTAGGAAATTATTGGTGTGATTATGACTGAATTTGTTGTTGTTTATATACTAGCTTTTTCTAACCTTGAAAATTGAATAGCTAAAACAAATCTCCCAATATTTATAATTATTCTACAAATTTTATTAAAATAATGTAAATCGAAAATTATTGATTTTTTTAAAAGAGAATTATTTTCAATTATTTTTTTACGAGATGTTGTAGAGAATGACAATGAATAACAAGTTCCTCAATTGTATTAAATAGAAAAAACGCGTTTTCGCAATAAACGGAATATTCTTAGAAAATATAAAAATCGAATTAACAAGATTATAATTTTCGATTATCATCTCATCCCACACGAAATTTTTTGATTAAAAATTTTAAATAATATTTTGGAACCCCAACAAATTTATCACGAAGAAAAAAAAGAAGTGTTTTAAATTGATTAAGAAAGAAATTATTTTCCCAGTGGAAAAAAATTTGCCTGTATCATCACATGAGAGTTATTGACTAAAAAGTGAATAACCATCACGAAAGCACAAAATGAAATGTAAACACACCTTTTTACTATAATTCAACAAAGAAACACACTAATAAACATCAGAATAGAGTAAAAGGACAAGTGTGTCACTGATTCACAATATCCCTTGTGTTATGTGGGTTCGAAGGATTCTTAAGCATGGGAGAGATTCGTATTGTAGAAGTCTTTAGTTGATGTTCGGGAGGACCAATCAGTCTCTAGATCGAGATACATTAAGCACTGACAAAATGATACCCGAGCTCATCTCTCTAAGTGTCATCGAGGAGGCGGTCCATCAAGGTGAGCATTAGACCAATAAAGCGCCCGTGTAGTCGATCTATCGTCCTCTTCGTCCGACAATAGGATTCACAATACCGGTAAGATTACTCTCGTGGTGACTCGGATTAAAGTAAATATCATCTTGGAAAACACATCCCAAAAGGGAAATCGCAGAAAACTTTGTATAAATAGCTATCTTAATAAGTTGTCATGTTCAGTGAAAGCTGGGTTGAGTGAAGACAGGTCGATTCTTACTTTTCACAAATATTCGGTGGATTGATTATTCCTAATAATTGTAGATTTGAAATACTTTGCTATTATATCGTATTGGTTTTGATCGGTCAACGAAGTTACAGCTTTGGTGAGCTCGTCATAAGCGTTAGTTGACAAGAGTATTTGAGGAATATTAGTAACCTAATATAACCTAATATAACCTAACCTAACCCTTTTGTGTTAATGTCAACGTCTTTTGATCAAGAACCCAATAATACAATAATTTGAAATTTCAATTTTTTTAAACAAGGTAAAAATTCTATTTTTTAAATTCTTCTTAAAATTATTTATTTCTGAATCTTTTATAATAATTTCTTTTATAAAATTTTCATAGATATTTTATATGGTTTCTGGTCTAGTAAATAATTGTTAATTATATTACACAAGTTTATAAATTTTTTTAAGAAAAATAATAAATTTGTAATAATAATAAATCTATTCTTCCAATAATAGCTTCCAATAATAATAAAATAATATCGTCGTCAAAATGTCCTAGAGCTCAAATGTCCTACTTTGATAACATATTTATTTTAGTTAATTTAGTAATAATTTAAAAAATGCTAATTGATCAGTTTATCGGGTATGTTCTGCATGAAAAGAAGAAACGAAAAGGATGTGTTGGTAGATTCGTGTGCAATGAAGATGGTGGAAATCAAGAGACTGCAGTAATTTATTACCACTGTGAAAATCGGTCAATTTGCAATGGAAAAATGTATGTTCAAAATGGCGTTATAATAAAAATTGTTGGATCGCATACTCATGCAGGGGATATTGTGCGTCAGAATGTATTACAAACTGTTGCAAACATTAATCATTTAGCATCTACTACCCAAAATCCTACTGTAACAATTGTTTCAAATTCCATAGCAAATGAAACGATTTCTCTTCACGGTAATTAGCCATCAATAACTTCCTGGAAAAGAACTATTCAAAGACAACGTGTCATTATTGAACGTGCGCCACCTAATTTTCGAACGTTATTTGATCTAGTATTGCCTATTAATGATCAGGTATATACTGATAATCTGTAGCAATAAGTTAACTTCCTATTACATGACTCTGGGCCTGCATTAGACGGATTTTTTTTGGATCAAACAGAAATGTAGATTTGCTTGCGAAAGCAGAAAAAATATTTTTCCCCTACTTATATCATTCTGTTAGAAGTATTCATGTAAAAAAGGAATCGAATTCGATTCATGGAAATGAGTTTCGACTCATTAATGAATAACACTTTAATTTCGTCTTCCTTTCATTTGCGATTTCATCGTCTGAAAGATTTTCTAATGAAGCTTATCGAACTGATATAGAAACTTCATTTGGAAAGAAATCCTTTGACTTATACGTTTTATCTATTGTATTTACTGGAAATCTGTTTCTTCGTGCTCTTCATCACTTTAAATTGAAGTTTCAATAATATTTGAGAAATTATTAGATGAAATTGTAGAGTAAATATGAGCCGTGAAAGAAACTTGTAGATTTTCTCTACATCTGATTAATTAATGTAATTAATGAAATATTATAAATTAATGAGTATAAAACAAACTTATGATACTCATTTTATTTTCCAGAAAACACATTTTAGAGTATCATTATGTATTAACACAGTATATAATCGTATTCAAAAGGTTCTTTGGTTTGGTGTTTAGATAACCAAATTCAGTTTTAAATTGTTAATCAATTTATTTTTCTGTTTTTCACTAACATTAATAAATTTAAATCAAATAAAATTTGCAAATTTACATAAACAAATTATTTATTTTAACGTCAAGAGAAGTATTTAGTATACTTTCCTTTACAATCAACCATCGAATGGTTCAAAGTGTAATTAAAATATTTTTATAGTCTAAAAATGAACACTTCATCAAGTAGAAACTTTTAGGTATTAGAAGCGTTCAACAGTAAATTTATGATCATACAAGCAATTTGTAACAGCATCATGAACAGACACAAATATGATTTCATCATCAATTAAGCCGGAGGATTCAATTCGATTAAACATTTTCCGAACATCAGCTAAAAACACAAATTAAAAGTTAGGTTGTATAAGAAAGTAATATATTAATAATTTATTTTGCATCTAGTTCAATAGTTCCTAAAGTAGAATACCAAAAGTAACTTTTAAGGGGTACCCGAAGTCGATTTTTTATTGCAGTTTGAGACATTGTTTTCATAGTAATAATTCATTAAAATGGCCAAAAGAATAAGAAAAAGATTTTAATATTTTATAAACAACCATTATTACGTAAAAAAGAAATATTTTTCTTTAGAACAACAAATTTTTTACAAGAAGCCACAAGACGAAAGAATATACTTTGACAGACTTTACGTAAAAAATAGGATATAATTGGGTGAATTTTTCAGTAATTACATTTCACAACTACTGCTAATTCTAATCTTTTGTTTTGTAAACTTGACTTTTAAGTGCATACCCATAGATTAAACCCAGGCACAATTAAATCTGTGATCTTGGTGGCCAATCCACGAAACGTCCATTTCGACCCATACAGTGTTTAAGAAATGTTGTCTTCAGCAGATGAACTGAAGGAATTTAAAAAAGTTCTTCCAAACACATTGGACTTGGTTAAAAAGAAAAGAAGTATTCACTTATGACTATATAACATCATGGAAATCGCTGGATGAAACAACATTACCAGCTAAAGAGGTATTTTATAATAAGCTGATTGACAATGGCATTAGTGATGCTGATTACAAACATACTCGAAATGTCTGGCAAGCTTTCAAATATCAAACAATTGTTGAATATAGTTATGTATATTTCATAAAAGGTGTGCTGCTTCTTACAGATGACATTGAGAGCTTTCAGGATGTGACACTTAAGAGCCACAAGTTAGATCCAGCTCGTTTATTTACATCACCAGGTATGAGTTTGGCAGCAATGCTAAAATATACCGGCATAGGGCTCCAAATTCTGAAAAATTATGATATGATCATCATGCTGGAAAAAGGAATCCGAGGTGGAATCTGTCAGTCTATTCATCGGTAAAGTGAGGCTAGCAATAATTATAAGTTGTTCAATCTTCTTTTAAAGATTAATATTTCAAAAAAATTTGATTACATTGAAAGCTGACATAAACTGAGTCTGCAGCATTTAGAGCATGGTTGTTACTAGTAACCATACTCTCATAGCAAAGGGACTAATGATCCAACCTGAATAAACTCCAGTCCACACTCACACTTCAACAAAGACAGCACTTTATGTAGTTGTTAGCCCATGATTAACTGATCCCTCTAAATTCCTTCATTATGCGGCGCTATGACCGGTTGCTGATACATAATTCAATTGATACGCATTTCGGCAGATGAAAATAGTTGATCTGATAATCTTTCTTAAACAATGGTTTTGACAGTATGTGATGTCAATGATATCAGTCTACCATATTGAACTGAATCACAGACTGAACCTGTGTCTTTTGATTTAGCGAGTAGATTGTCGACTGTTCTGCTGTCAAGAGCAGATTTACCTCCTTCTCTAATCCAAAAAGCGTTTAAAAGTAATGTCATTAAATCGAAACTTTTGTTCTATCATTCAAATACACTGAACTGTTGAATATCAATCGTATCTCATAACAAAAATTTAAAAAAAGGAAATGACGAATAACAAAAACTTCGGTACATACGTCTTTAAAAGAATTATATTGGCCAGCCAATAAACAATAAGTTAATGTACACGCAAAAATCGATATCACTCTATTAATTATACCTATTTCGATTTATCGTACATTGTAAAACTCACTTAAGTATTCATAAGGCCATTAAAAGTGATTTATTCATTTTAATTAATTACGGGGCGCAAAATTAAGTCTCGAAAATTAAGTCTTAGAAACCAAAATTTTTGTCATTATTTTAAGTTTAAGAAAATTAAATGTCAAACAATTAAGACTCAGTGTTATTTATTTTAAATTTATATTTCTAATACAATTTAAATTTTGCAAAGTAAATTTTAAAAATAAATAAAAAATCTGATAAATTTCAAACAATTAAAAAATTCCAGTACATTTTAGAAAAATTAAAAATTCAAATAAAAAACAATTCATGTAACAACATTTTTATCATTTACAAGCATAAATGGAAATTATTGGTCCATTTAAAATTTTGAACAAGGCCGGGGGAAGTATTCAGTGTTTGTTCAATTGCCAACCTCTCCAATCCGCCGTCAAAAATGGCTGAAATTCACTGTCTCCGCAACAGTTGGCAGACTTGCCACTAGGGTTCTAAATATTTGGATGTGGCATCCTCTAGAACCATTATCGACATACGCCCTTGGGTTGTCATTTCTGCATTTGACTCTCACTCGCCCCAGACAACTTGTACCTTAGACTAATCGAATCTACCCAATTCTCCTTTATAGATCTGACTACGATCACTCTACCGCTACTTCCCATTTTTATTGCTATTTCTATGTGTATCCTTGCCTTGATAATTTTATCTATATTTCATGTATATAATCATTAAGGGTTGCTCCCATGTACCGAATACACAAAACTTCGACACTTAATCACATTTTAGTCACATTGCAATCGCCATCTCTCTGTGCTCCCTTTTTTATATGATTCTACCCATATCTCACATATAGAATCATTAAGGAACCAGTATCATAGATCATTGATGTGACTTCACAACACCCCACCCACCATGAATTTTCACCACTTCAACTGACGTCCCTCATCTTCATATATGGCTTTAGTTTTCCAATATATATATATATATATATATATATATATATATTTGGTGATTTAGTTGACCCATGGAGCGGAGCAGAACGTTTAGTCGCTGGATTACAAGGTGTATTGATAAGTAGGGCAACTAAATTGACTAAAAAGTAAAGACAAAAATATGTGAAAGGAAATAAGCAAATCACGGCAGTCATTCGTTTCAGGTCTGCCATAAAATAATCCACGCTCTCGCCATTCTCCAGGCGACGCGAAGTGAAACTTGCTCACGACAATCTCAGGCTCGGCGCAAATGTTTCACTGAGTGCTGCAGTGCCCTTTTCGAAATCTTTTCTCGTTGATTCGTGGAACCCTCGGAAAACGACCGCTGCCTCTCCTGATAGAGCCAGTGGCACCATCGCTTGCTTATCTTCGCGAAGCGTTTCGGCGCATTGGCGGAATCGTTCGATCCACACGGTCAAATTCTTGCGTCCATCAAATGTAGGAACAATTTTTAATACCTTCATGTGCCGCTATAGCTTGTTACGACAAAATCAAAAGATAAAGTTCGATAATATATGAGAATTTATTTAACTCCACAATTCTTCAGCTCTACTCAAATTTCCCGCTTAATTTCCCAATTCTTAAAACAACTACTAATTAATTGTTACTCAATTTATCCTCATTTATTCTCACATAAAGTGTTTTAATAAACTAATGTAACACACAAATTCAAATTGTATTAAAAAAAATAAATCTTTTGATCGTGTTCATTCTATTATATTTTGTCGCACTCGGTCCAACAAGACAGATATTCAATTTCGTCCACCAGATCGGTTCGATCGAACTCGATACCACCACATCTCAACCAGCGGTGCGCTATGACCACACTATATATCACTGACGGGGCGAGCCAGTCCCGCGTACGTTGATCGAGCGCACCGCCTACCCTTTCAAGCGGATCCGGCGGTCACTGGGACTGTAAAACTGTACGGGAAGCAGCGGCCAATCAATTCCTCGATCCGTCATCTTCCCGCACAACTAAGAGGTGCTGGCCACCGCCACTCGGTCCGGTAGCAGGAACCTTATATGGGAAAGTTAAACAAAAAATATTGCTCGACGTTTCAATGGATCTATTTCTATTTTCGCAAAAAAATAATACGCAACATTAAATCTTGAAGGAAATCACTTTCCAATTTTTTATAGACGGACTTCTTGGATCCCTGAGATCAATCTTTGGGTCGAAAAAAAGTTGTTGCATAAAGTTCCTTCAGTACCTTTGTAAGGAGACACGCAAGTCATTTTCAAAGATTTATTTATATCCACCATTATACCATATTACTTAAATAACAATTCAGGAGAATTAATAAAAATATTGAGAATTATTTTTAAATATAAATATCAATATGTATTTAATATAATATAGATTGTTTATAATTAGTCATCCTTACAACTTTTTTATCGATTTGCTTAGTAACAATTTGTTTTCTGTTTTTCCTCTTGTTTCTAGCTTTGTCCAGTAATATAAGCGTTTTTATTATGAAATATAAATATATAATATACCAAAAGAAATTTATTTCTTTAAAATATTAAAATCAAATCAAACATACTTTTTGGATTTGCCAGTACAACAGCAGTGTTAACACTTTTATATTCTTTAATGATCTAAAATATAATATATTTGAGATTGATATTCTTTTTAGTACTATTATAAAATTTATAAAAGTAGTATATTATTTAATAAATTAATTTATTAATTAATGACTTGATTAACAAGTGTTGTGGTTTGAAGATTTACCGCTATATTTAATTTATTTATTAGTTATTGGTGAGATAAATTTGTGGTGATCCTAATTAAAAAACGACATTTTCAGTTTTATTATTCTTTTGTTCTATTTAAAATATTTGGACTTTTTTCAACGCATCTGCCAATCATTAAACAAAGAAGGAAAAAAGCTTTATTAAATTAATATAAACATTTGAATTTTTCATTAAACATTTCGAATAATTAATTTTAATAAGTTTTAAAATGTCTTTGATTTTTTTTATAAAGATTCTGAAAATAAACTAGTTATATCAAATAATAATTTTTTTATATCAATTATTAATGTAGACAGAACTGTACTTTGCTAATAAAGTTTTAATTAAAAAAAATAATTTTAAAAAAACAATAAAAAATTAATATGAACTACTTATAATCTATAAGTAGATCTTTATCAGATTAATATTGTTCTGGAACCCCGAATTTTTCTTTTTTTTATTTCTTTTTATTCTATTTCGTATAAATTAAAATATTATAAATAAATGATTTTGGACTTTTTAACTAGTCTTTTAAGACAGACCCACTAAATTTAATTATATGTATTTATTTATAAATTTCTTTTGATTTTCTATTGACATAATACTAAAAATAATAAAAATTATAAAATTCAAAAGAAAAACCTGATGCAGAATTTTAACTCCAACGATATCGATGTAACCCCACGTTGAACAATCTATGACAATGTGATGTACTTCAGGATTTAATAAACTATTCAACTCCTCTTCTAATACTGCTTTTAGTTCTGAATATTGATCAGTGTCTGTCTCTATAAAAAAGAAGTTTGTGGTCCAATAATATGCGATAATTATCTGTTTACCATTTGATATTTTGTTCAGTTTTCTTATTTTCTTCTGTAACTTCAGTATTCTCAATTTATTTTTAACGGGATCATAAGAGACCTTTCTATATAGTGACTTTTTAAAATGATCCCTGCATGCATAATACAAACTTCCTTCATAACGAAATATTTTTATACCGGGAATTTCATAACACTAAATTGAATTAATATATTGAATATATCATTTATCATTTAACAGGTAAAAAGAAATTTAAATAATTTAAATAAAAAAATTGTTTTGGGGTTCGTTCTATCCATGTTCGTTCATCCCACGTTTATTCATCCAGCGTTTGTTCATCCCAAACCCAAATACAACTAATCAGTAATAAAAAAATATAATATCTGTCCCTATACCCATCACTTCTATATTCTCACCTTTGTAGTCTACGGTCCTTTCAAATAAATTTGGGATGAACGAACAAGATACCGTCAAATTAAGGTTGTCCCTTAAAAATCACATTGAAATAAATGAGAAATTACTAAATTTAATTTATTTTTAATAATAAAAAAATAATGGAGGTACCCGAAATCGGTTAGTATGTATTTACCGTATCAGAAAATTATTTTAAAGAGAAATTTTAAAGTAGATTAGACGTGATAATGATAGAAGATGACAGCTCAGACTGTCTTTGACTCTATTCGCTACCTACATACTTTCATATTTTTAATTACTCAAAACCTATTTCTCAGTTATATAAGTTGTCTGTATCCTAGGCAAGCAAGATATTTTCTTGAAAAGAAATTGACATCGAACTTCCATTGGTTAATAAGGTGTGTAGAAAACTTGATTGCATTTGATGGTACTGTCACAAAACGCACAGTGAACAAATAAACAGACATTTTCTTTATAAACACAAAAACACGCCATTTGTTAACTAAACATTTATTTTTTGTGACAATTAATTTCGACGGTATAACCGTCATCGTCAGGTCTCAAGAAAAAAATGAATTTTAAATCAGCTTATATAGGCAAGCAGTGATTATGTCATCAATGGATTGTTATGTCATAAATTTTCTTTATATATTCGATTTACTGGAATATTTTTTAAATTTAATATTATTCTAAAAATAACTTCACAAATTAGTATGAAATAATATGTTTTTAATTTTCTAAAATATTTTCTTATAAATAAATTATTAAATAATAAAACTTAATTATGCTTATTTAGTTTTCATATTTTTTATAATTGTAATATTTTTTACATTCATTTTGAACCGAATACTTTTCTTTATCTTTCAATTTGTTTTCTAAAATATTTTCTTAAAAATTAATAATAAAATCGTAAAATTGTTTAAAAATTATTTGATTAATTAAAATATTTTTTTGTAAAATAATTGAAAAGTAGAATAAACTATCATATTTATTCGATTATTATTATTTTTAATATTATTTTACCATATTTAAGTACTTTATTTTTTTATTGTTAAAAGTAGGTTCACCGATTATCAAATTAGGATATATCGGTTAACTGACTTTTACAACTTTCAATAGTTTTGTTTTAAGGCATTAAAGTGCACTAAAATTACCACTATTGATAAGCAAAAATTAAATTAGCATTAGCGTCACAAAGAGTTAACTTTTGTTATATTTGGCTGTATGAAAAGTAATACGCGTTTAGCGCATAGGTAACTTTAACGGGCATTATTAGCTATATAACTTAATTAAAAATCCACAGTTTTTATATTAAGTAAGTGTCAATATGTTAGGGTTTCGAAAAATACATTTGAACACTTTTGGATAAAATTTTATGTAGAAAAAATTTAAAATAATTCTTTTAGTAAAATTATTAATTTCAAACAAAATAATATTTAGTTTAACAAAACTTGGAATCAAAAATTATAAATACTTTAGTCTTTGTTTTATTTTATCAATTTTCAAGGCTGATGAAAATTACTATATAAACAGCAGCAATTCTAGTTTTAGTTTGCCCAAAATATTTGCTAAAAAATTCGCCTAACAAGAATTCTCGTAAACAAGTAAAGTGAATACCAAATTTATTTTATTTTTATTTTATTCTTTAAAATATTGTTTTTTAAAAAAACAATAAGTATCCCGTATGGGAGAAAAAGGTTTTTTAATTTTAAGTTTTAATCAAAGCTTCGTTCGTTTTTGGAGATTCACAGTCTTTACTGTAATCTGTTAACTCGCACGAAATATTGATTTGTGTTTGTGTTCTGTCATCAAGAATTGAATTATTATTATTTTTTACTTGTTAATTTTTTTTATTTGAAATAAAGTTTCTTAAAAGAATTTGTGTTCATTATTCATATATATATATGTTCGAAGTCCTTGCTGATTAATTGGAGTCAGATTAACGATTAAAGATTAAAGATTTGTGTTTAAAAAGTAAATAATTATATTAAAGATTTCTAATACCAACAAATATATTAATCTATTGTTTTTTTTTGAAAAATTTATTTAAAATTGAAGGACCATTTTAAAATGGAGAAAAATCGAAACATTTATAACACATTAAGATTTTCTACTATAGGAAAAGAAAAAATGCATCTGAAACCTGGAAAAAGATTGAAAATGTTTATGGAAACGATGTGTTAACTGAATCGACTGTAAAAAGATGGTGTGGTGCCGACAGCCGGACCGAGTGGCGGCGACCAGCACTTCTTAGATGGGTCACTACTTGGTGCTCGGAGAAATCGTCGTGTAGGTTCGACGGCGTCTGTTTGCCGATCGGGTCCGGTGACTATCGGTCGATACGTCATTGGATGTCGGTCCCGCGATCGGCTCGCGGCGGTTCCGTTTCTGTGAACGCCGATACCGATCTGTTCGTCGAAACACGGCGCGACTGCGTGGTCGGTGAGATTGTGGGGATCCACCATGCGTCGCCAAATTGTGTGAGGCGATGGCGCACGGGATCCGACTGATAGGGGCCGCTGCCGCACAGTGCGGTTTGAATAGTCATTCCAAATCGTCAACGAAACACGATTTAGATTCATTCCATAAATATCATCATCGGGTAAAAACATCAGAACGATGATTAACATTCCATTCAATTGAAAACATAAAAAGCAGTCATAATTTATTTATTCAAAAAATTGAGCGATCCAATATTATTTAAACAATTGTGTGTAAACAATTTGTGTGATATTTTATTTAAACAAAACTGTAATGTTTTTTGTTTCATATTCAATCACCACAGATGGTTTGTTAAATTCAAAACTGGAAATTTTGATATCGAAGATGTCAATCGCCCGGGACGATCTTTCGCTGTTGATGCTTATTAAATTAAGAAAGAGATTGAGTGAAATCCAAGATGAACTACTCGTGATATAGCAGAGGTCGTTAGTGTTTCAAAAAGCATGATGTACGATGATTTGGAGAAACTTGGTTACATTTTCAGATACGATATTTGGCTTCCTCATAAACTGTCGGAAAAAAATTGCATGGATCGTTTTTCGATATGTGATATGCTCATAAAACGCAACTAAAAACATCATTTCTGAGACTGGGTATAACAGATAATGAGAAGTGGATTTTCTTCAAAAATGTAGTTAGAAAAAAATTTTGAAGTTACTCATCTAAGCCTCCACAAGTCATTCCAAAGGCGCTCGTACACCAAAAAAGTAATATTATGTGTTTGGTTGTATTTTACAGGTGTCACATATTACGATCTTCTTCTACAAAATCAAACAGTCAATTCTGATATGTACTTTCGTCAGCCAGAAAGTTTTAACAAAAAATACTGGAAAAGCATCCGGAACTGGCAAACAGAAAAGGTGTTCTGTTTCAAAATCACAACTTAAAACCACTTGTTTCTATCATCACTCGTAAAAAATTATACGAGCTTGGTTGGGAGGTGTTACCCAAGTAAATAATTTTTTATAATTTTGAATAAAACAAAATATTGGGTAGTGCAAAAAGTAATACGCGTTATTTCATGAAAATTAAAATCAATTTTTTACAAGAAAGAACAAAATTTATTCATTAAAATATTCACCGCTTTATTCGATCACTTTTAAGGTAGTTTCAAAATTTTATCGGTATAAAACTGTATCTGTTTTGACTCAAAAATGTATTCCCATGGTTTTTAATAGCTTCGCAGTTGACAAAAGATTTTTCATTCAATAAATTCTGCAAGAACCCGAATAAATATAAATCCGATGGAGTAAGATCAGGTAAATATGGGTAAAATTAAAAATCAGGTAAATCAGGTAAAATTATTTACCCCATATTTACCTGATCTTACTCCATCGAATTTATATTTATTCGGGTTCTTGCAGAATTATTTGAATGAAAAATCTTTTGTCAACTGTGAAGCTATTAAAAACCATGGGAATACATTTTTGAGTCAAAACAGATACAGTTTTATACCGATAAAATTTTGAAACTACCTTAAAAGTGATCGAATAAAGCGGTGAATATTTTAATGAATAAATTTTGTTCTTTCTTGTAAAAAATTGATTTTAATTTTCATTAGATAACGCGTATTACTATTTGCACTACCCAATATTTTGTTTTATTCAAAATTATAAAAAATTAATTCTCAGCAGTTCGAAAAATACTGCAATCTGATAGGGTGAAATAAAGTCTTTGTTTTTTGAGTGGTACATTATTTTTTAATGTTGACGTCAGCCTATCTCTATATATTAAAAACGTTTGTTGAAAGTTTAGTTGCATTTGGTCATACGACCTTCAATTAATGCGCGGACAGACAAACAAATAATTATCGTTATATATAATATATTTGTAATTATTTTTACATCCTTGTATACTGCTACATTCTTGTAAAGATCTGTTCCAGTTATGTGTCCTAAAATGTGAGAATTTGGACTTTGAGTTCTTAGCACAATTGACAGAATAGAAAGTGCAACTCCGGCAATTAGTCCGTACTGTACGTCTAAAAAGATAGTGCCTAAGAAGGTTATTACCCAAGTACTCTAAACAGTAAATTATTTGATGTTTTAATTAGATATTGAAAAAAACTCACAAAGTCCCAAATCGAAAACATCCATAATTCTTTCAATTCTCTAAATTTTTGCAACATACTTTTTAAGGCTACAATAATAACAGAAGCAAGTATACACTAAATGAAAATTAGAAATAATTACATTCAAACAATATTTACATTTGGTAATTGTTCAAAAGCTGGTCCAATAAACAGTAGAACAAATAAAATTAAAATAGCTGATAATAGTGATGTTATTTGTGTTCTGCCTCCTGCGGCATCTTGAACAGCAGATCGACTGACAGACCCTCCAGAAGGATAACATAGAAAAAACGACCCAAATATATTCATGATTCCGTAAGCTAAAAATTCCTGAATGAAAATTGGAGATAATAATAATAATAATAATAATAATAATAATAATAATAATTATTATTATTATTATTATTGTAAGTATTTTCGAACATTGTCAATATATAAAAACAATTGAGAAATTAACAATCACAAAAGTTATTAGTGTAAGAGAGTGTCGTTGTTAATTTTTTAATTTTCGGAAATAAGAATTTTGGTTTTTAAAAATTTCGAATTATAATCGAAATTAAAAAAAATAATGGAAAATAGAATTAAAAAAAAAGAAAATAAAAAAATGAAAATTTGTTTAAATAACAAATTTAACCTGTTGTAGATTAATAAATTTTGCAAGTCTTAATTTCTTTTTGATTTAGAATGGATGATAATTCCCAACCTAACAATTAGATTCAAAAAACTGCCCATGCTATATATTAGTGAAACAACTGAATTTCAGGAGCTTTTAATACATAAGTTTTTGATGCACTTGTTTTGAGAAATCATTCCATATCGTACTCATCTTTCATTAAAGAATATGTCTTTTTTACTACAACATTGCACAATAATTTATGGAAGAATATAATATAAACATGTCATATAAACATGGCATGTTTTGGAATTCAAATCCTATTATTAATTGTTCCGACACATCCATTGTAATATCTAAATTGTTTCTAACAAACTGTTCTTATTTTCTTAATTATTTATTTTATTTCTGCTCTACTTATTGTCAGGGTATTGTGGAAATATTTTTATTCATTGTTAACATTCGTATCCTTGTCTGTATCTGTTTAGATTCTTCGTGCTGGATGAGACATTGGGGGGATGTTCTACAATCTTTGTGAGATAAGGTATCTGCATTCTGGCGTAAGATTCATTTCCTATATTCCAACTTCATGTATAAACTTCTAACTTCATAGAATTGTGGTGTTATCGGCTTCTTTGTAGTCATCATAAATGCTATGGCTTTATGATCTGTCCGTAATTTAAATTTAGCACCGTATAAATAATATTTAAAATGCTGGTTGAAGTGAAATATAGCTAACGATTCCTTCCGTGTGATACAGTAGCCGATTTCATGTTTTAACATGGTTTTAGAACCTTATGCTGATACTTGCTCTTCACCTTTTTCATTTACCTGAGCTAAGACTGTCCATAACGTTTCAAAAAATGCGTCTGTATCTAATATAAATTCCTTCCCAAATTCCAGATAACACAGTACTGGGAATGCTGTTAATGGTTCCTTCAATACTCTAAACCTTTCGGGATGAATATCGGACCAATAAAGTGATTCATTTGCTTTTCCACATAGATCTTCCAATAGTTTTGACTACTTCGAATATATTTTTAAAACTTTCTGTAATAATTAGATACTCCTAGAATCTAACATTTCATCTATGACGGTCATTCTATAACTTAGTTCTATAATCTGAAGTCCGAACATAAGCGGACTTCTTCTTTCTCCTTCTTCCAGAGGCAAACCATTGGTGTGTTTAAATGGGAAGAACATTTTTATTATCAAATGGTGTTCAACATAATGTATTGCATCATCGATATGCCTTTATAATGCGTTGGTTTGATAACGTGGTTTTGGTAACATTGGCTGCCCGTTGTTTTAATCTCATACTTTACCAACGTGGTTTTCCATATATCCCATTTACCGGCCATAAATATACTTTTTTCCATTATTTTTATTAGTAGGCCTTCTATATATATATATATATATATATATATATATATATATATATCCATGGAATTTATTAACCTGTTTTTTCAAGGCTTTTTACTCAATCTGGTTGACCTTGATGATAGTCTTGGACTTATATCTGCCGTGTCAGTGGTCGAACTAACAAAAGAAAATATTGCTAATGACAGTGATAGTGGCTTATTCTCGGATGCTTTCATCGTGTCTTCGCGATTTGTGGCTGCAAAAAATAAAAAATATGCAAAAAAACTAACAAAAAAATTTTACAGGATGGCCCTGCAACTTCGAATGTTGTGGAAGAAGCAGATAGGCCGCAAGATCCGTCATATTGGTTTGATAACGATGATATAAATACCTTCTTGGAACACATGAGCATCCCAAAAAAGTCTCTGGTTCTGCCAGACTTTGTTGTAACTAGGTTGTTTTATGGAGAAGACGATTTAAATTCGGTCTTTACTGGCTTTAATACGAAAAAAGAGATTCATGTGTTGTTCCAATTAATTACAACAACACACATTGACTCGCACTGTGCTGCACGCAAGAACACACGTATATCTACAACTCACTGAGTTTCTCACACTGGCCGTGTGAGAAGACAGTCACAGCTCTAGTGGCGCCACTCATTACTGCCTTAAATAAAGTCGTCACAGACAGACAAAATAAACCTTATAGAGTGCGGCTCCGACTAAAGTTCCCCGAATGTGAGCAGCAGACGAACAATAATGACTGTGATCCTTTGTTCTGCGGCTTTATAGAAAACATAATAAATGAAACAATCAACCCCCTCTTTGAAATAAACATAGAAAACATCTGAAAACGCTGTCATCAGCTGCGCCCTCATGTATCGGATTGTCCTGCGGGAATAACTTGGGGTGGGGACAGTTCAGTCACTGAGGTATCTAAAACAAAGGTTTATTCTAAAACAATAAGTCGACAGAAAATTAATGAATATAATACCAAAAGGGAAACAACTATGAAACTCCGACGATTTGAATATTTACAAATGTCGAATCTTAATGATATATTACCACCTAATGATAAGTGGCTTACCTTATCTACACAAGCCACTTATCAAATTGCCAAAAATAATGAATCATATATGTAAGTAGCGTTTATGCCACTTTCATTATTATCACATTCTGAAGTCATAATTTAACACCACAAAATTTATTCATATCAACAATTCACATACTTAATCAAATTTCTTATTAATTCAATTATTTCGCCAAAAATTAATTCATAAATTCTTTCGATTAAATTTTGAAAATTTACGAAATATAAACTTCAAATTATATTTACATTTTTTTACGAAAATTTTACAAAATCTAAACCTTAAATTATTTTACATTTTTCAAATTAAACTTCAAATCATATTTACATTTTTTACGAAACTTTATCATAAAAACTAATTAATTTAAATTTACAATAGACCCTTTTGTTAAAAAATTATTTCTTAAATATTGATCCGTTAATTATTTATTTATAACTTATTTCATAACTTTTATCAAAATATATCAATTGTTATTACTGTAAACATATTTAAATAAGTATTTATTTATCATATTTTTACTCTACATTTTAGTTTTTTAATTTATTTCTTTTAAATTTTCAAATCAAAAAAATAATAAATTATTTTGGCGAAACTTAAATTTAAACTAACCCCTCATAATATATAAAAAGTAATATATCATATAAAATATTTATAAATATAGATAAAGTTTTTTGCCCGTTATGTATATCAGATTTGAAATGGATTCTAGTAGATTTTGATGTTAATAAAAAAACTACCATCGTTTATAATGTCATGGAATCCCTAACACTGGAACAAGAACTGGGAATCAACAGCATCAATGCTAATCTTCTCTCCTTCTTTTGATTAGGAGGCGAAGGTTGTATCTTAAAACAATCCAATGATTTACCAACCTCATAAAAATTTGCAGGGAGTAGATACTTGATTGTCAACTCTATATGGCAATTGTATCACAAAAAAACTCCCAAAAATGATGTACGAGAAATAATTTACAACATTACTAAAAAGAAAATTCAAAAGAAAATTAGACGACAAGAAAAAACTATTAAAGAAAAGAATAACAGAGAATTGTGTTACAAAAAAATCTCAGAAATAATAGTGGCTAGCTTCACAAAACGTGCTGAAGAATTGGATACGCTCATTACCAACTACATTATGCAAGCAAGAGTTAAAACGGTCAAAAATCTCAATCCATCAAGAAACATCAGGAACATTAGAAAAAAAACGAATGTAAATCTACGACATTACTTTAAAATAAAACCGAAAAAGGCCATGGAAATAATTCTAAATGACACTACTGTTGATGGAGAGCTATCTTTGGAGTCTCTTACAAATTATGCTAAGTCAAAAAGCGACTATCCTCCTGAAACAGACTGGAGCAATGCATCAAACATCAAACCTGGCCCAAAATTTCAATTTCAGCATGTCACTTCAGAAGAGATTGCCCACATACTCAAGAACACCAAAAATACTAGTCCAGGTATATCAAACATTGGCTATGCAGGTATTGACTATTGCGACTCGGGTTGTCAATTTCTGGCCACATTATTCAACAAAATCATTGATACGGAAGTCATTCCATCCAGTTCGAAGAAATTCCTAACGGTAATCATTCCTTAACCCGGTAAGTCAGGAAATTACAAAGATATAGGATCATGGAGACCAATAGCCCTGATGGAATACACTGCCAAGTTGTTCACATCTTGCCTATGCACTCAACTGGAACAATGGCTGGTAAAGAACAATTTAATTTCAAAGTTCCAAAAAAGTATCGGACCATCGGACGGTGCCCTGAACACAATAACGTCATGAGAATTTTACTGGAGGAATATCAAAATCTTCACATTGCATTCCTCAATCTAACTGATGCGTTTGGCAGCATTCTAATTAATCATATATTAGGATTTCTCAGAAGAAAAAGTCTAGATTCATTCTCCAGCTTTCTCATTCCAAATCTTTGTTCATCAACATATGATTGTTCAACCTGCAATGATTGTACGACTGAAGACATATCAATCAGGAGGAGGGTTAGACAAGGATGCCTGCTATCAATGCTGTTGTTCAGCGTTGGCATTGATCCAATTTTGGCTCTACTACAAGATAATGATGCTTTTGGTATTGACACCGAGACTGGTAAGATTAGTTGTGTGGCCTATTCGGATGATATTGCACTAGCTGCAACCAGCAACTCTTGTTTACAAGCCATGGTTTCATCTGAATGTGACATGGTTGAATGGACCTTTATGAAGTTCAACCCAGCCAAATGTGGATATTTATCAACTCCTCTTATGAATGAATCTATCAATATTTATAACATACCAATATAGCCACAGATGAAGGAGGTTACCGTTATATCGGAGTAAACTTTACCAGAAAGACAAAATTCACTCCTGAACGTCTATTTCTATCAGCTATTAAAGACTTGAAAAAAATAGCCAAATCAATACTATTTCCCTAGCAGAAAATAGAAGCGTATAGAATCTTTAAACACTCACGATTCACCTTCTATTTTCGAAATTATAATATACCAAACAGAGAACTTACGGATTATGGCAACCACGAAACCACGAAATCTATCTTTAAAAGTGACCTTGACGAGAAAATTCGTCGTTACTTGAAGAAGATTTGTGGAACGGTCCCAAATTCATCCAATGACTACATTTATGCTGATAAGAAAAGTAGTGGTTTAGGTTTAGTCTCTGCCCGAGATGAATAAGCAATACAATCTATAATTCATGCGTACAGGAACGATGCGTCTGACGAAACATCGCGTCATCTCATCTTTATCAATTTATTCAACACCCTAGACAGATATCACGGTACTAAAAAATAATGGACACTCTCTGATTGCCTAAACTGGATCAACACAGGTGACAATGAGAATGGATTTAAATCTTGGTGGACCAAGATTCGGAATTCTCTCAAATACCTGAAAGGCATTGTGTTACAAATTCAGTTTGTCACCTACGAGCTAGGTATTTGTTTAAAAGTTCACATATCCAATGAAACCATGATACTAAGTGAACATTCAATTGACAATATAACTTTCCACTTGCACAGAATCTATAACAAAATGAAATTTGACAAATGGAGCAAACAAAGGATGGAATGTCAGCCATCTCATTGGTTGAACACAACTTTTGCTCCAAAGTACTTTACAACTAGTCACTATCCATCGAGGAATGGCGCTTTTTACACAGCGCAAGGACTAATAGTTTACCACCCAATTATAAGCCGGAAAAACCAAGACAACAATCGATGTGCAGGGCATGTGATCAAGATATAGAAACACAGATCCATGTTCTATGTTGGTGTAAATCCAACAGCATGCTGCTACAGGCGAAACATAATGCAATCGCAGAAATCGTCGGGAAGCCGGGTTGATTTACAAGTTTATAACCATGGAACCAAAGAACTCTAGCTTATAGATATAAAAACCCCTTTCAACACAATTAAAGCACTTAAAGATGCCAGAGATAACAACAAAAAGAAATATAAGTATTTTAACTGAAGCAAAGGCGGCTCATAAAGGATGGACTGTAATATTATGAGCAATTGTTAATAACAAGGATTTTTAAAAAAAACATTAATAATTATCGTGACCAAAATAATTCATTGAATGAATTTAATGATATGTTTGCTACTCTTAAGATTCTCAGAACATTAATGATTCTGGTAACCAAAATAATTTACGGAAAATTGATTTGGTAATCACCAGGGATAATGTGTGAGTAAAAATTATGAAGAGTCTGAAATTAAAATAAATAAAAATATCAATTTGATATATTCTTATTCGGGATTGTTCTGTGTTGTCTTGAATTCTTAAAAGAGATTGCCGATTTGCTGCTATAAAATGATCGAGTGATATAATTGTAAAGGGCGGTATTTTGGTAAGTTTTGCTGGGGTTTTTGACCCCTCTGGGGAGTCTGAGAGTCGGAGTTGTCCCAGACGCCAGCGGAATTTCTACATTGTTATAATTCATCAATTAATTTAAATCGACAATTAGATTATAAATCAACAAATTAATTTAAAATACTTTTAAAACTTTTGAAATGACATAACTTCTAAACTATGCATCTCTCAATAAAAAATTATATATTCGTAATCACTGATTACGAATCGAAACTTGACCGATCTAGGTAAAAATCTCCTATCCTTTGTGATAATTTTTCCGAGAATAGAGAAGGATCTTTCAACTGCTACTGTTGTTGAGGGGGCGGACAGAAGTTCTGATGCCATTCTGATGTTTAAATTTTTGTCTTCATTGATGAAATTATAATCAAAATGATTCATTTTAGTCATGATATATTGTTTCAAATTCAAATCATCTTCATCGAACTTAATATCTGATGCAATTCTTTTGGCATCATTAATTGAAAACGTTGCTGAAATGGTATCGTATATCAATAATGCAAGATGTCCATATTTTCAATGGATTTTGATAAGTTCGTTTCTTAAACCCTCGACAACAATTGATCTTTGTGTGTTCGTAAATAGTACACCATCGCCTATCATCTCTTCTACCACCTCCTTAATGTATTCAAAATTTTCAGCATAAAACAGGGCAGCCATCAGCCAAGTACCAAATCTCGTGATTATTGGCTCTGGAATTTTTCCTATCGAGGAAAATATTTGCTTTCTGGTTGTATTTTTACGGACTAACATTTACATTGCTCCAATCAGGCCATCGACTTTAGTATATTTAGACTTAAATTTTAATACACAATTGTAGAAAATGTGTATGAAGCAATTGATGTGTTTCATATTTGAGTACATTACTTTCAGTCGATCGCCGCAATTCTTCATATAATTAATATAATCAGTAACGAATATACGAAAATTATCTCTTTTCAACTCATAATCTCTGATCACATTATCTATAAATTCAGAAAAAACTTTTCCAGTGATGGATTTCGGCAAGACTTTCACATCAACTAAAAATGCTTCATTCTGATTCTCCAGTTCTCCTACGATAAGATTACCATATTTATCGTTATTTATCATGCTTTCGTCAGCAATAATATAATAAAGATGGTCCTTTAATCTATTTTAAATACGCTCCATTTGTTCTTTGTGCTTTTCTTCTATGCCAGAACGAACAGTAGACTTACACGGTATCGAAATATTGAGTTTCTGAAACATTTTAATAACAATATCATTCCTCAACTTATAAAGTGGGATATTAGCACCCGTGAATCCTTCTAAAATAATATCTTTAACTTCTTTTTTGACAAACTTGAGAGAAGACTGAGATAAGTTGGTAGAATCTTTTCTTTTGAAGTGACCAGAATTTCTTAAATGTTGTTCCACCAATCATTTTCTGGTGGCATTTATAACGGAACTACATGGTATACAGTCCGACTCACTTCTATCGTTGATCGTTAAGCTGTTGGGTTCCAAATTCATATATTCTGTAAGCTTCTTACTTGACTTTTTATTCTGTTTTATAGCTTTCATGGAGTTAAGAAATTTTAAAAATTATCTAATAAATCTTAAAAATTTATGAAACGAATGAACCTTTAAAAATAATGCCCTTTTATTACTAACAGGATATTTATTTTAACAAAAACAAAAATATGCATCTTTTGACCGAAAAACAAAAAATATGCATTTTGCTTGCCCTAGTAATCAACATAAAATTATCTTTCAAATGACACCTCATTTACATCGAAATTCCGAGTTACATAATCTGCTCTTAATTACGTAATTTGACACTGATGTTATACGCCGATCCCCCAAGTTATATGTCAAAATGCTCAGCTTGACCAACTGATTCCATTTCTACCAAAAAATTGCATGGCGTAACCATTGGATCGCCCTGTATATAATTTATTTCAAAATTTATCTGTGAGGGAAGAAACAATATTCAGGCAATAATACAAAATTATGACACATAAATATGTCCTGAAACCGATGTGTTTAAACAAAAGTCGAGAATTTGTTTTTAGACAATAATTGTGTTTTAGTGAATAACTGTTATAGTCCAGAATTTTAGTTGTCACCTGTTAAGATAATTTGTAAAATTTATAAATGCAGCCATGATTTTTTTTGGTTAATTTGATTGTATTAAGGCGACTTCACTGAGAATCTTGACTTAGGACTTGCACATTTCAACATTAAACGACTTAAAAATTATTATTTGTAGCTCTTTCATACTTATTAAAAAAATGATTTTATCTTTCATCTTCAATAGCATAGACTACTTATTGCAATTGAAAATCATTGTTATTTTGATAATAATTTTTAATTAAAAAATTATAAGTTATTCTTTTAAATGTTAGACATGAAAAAAGATTATTTTAAGATTTATCAATATGAATGATAAAACTAAATACTGAAATTCAGAAAGTTTAAGGTCAAATTATATTTATATTTAATTCTTTTAAATTAGGTAGGCTTTCTGATCACGACTTAAAAAGATGTACCATACAAAATAAAAAATAGTAATGATAATATATATAATAATGCTGATTTAATAAATATATTTATATTAAACATATTATACATAAGATATTAGACATAACATTTTTATTATACATAATATAAGATATTATTATAAAGATATTATACATGAATATTTAATATAAATATGGGTAAATGTAACCATAAAAATATTTTTCTATAGTGAGAAATGTTTTAAATTGTGTATAGAAGTGGTGTGTTTATTTGAGTGTGCTGAAATGGGAATTGGGATTATCCAACCATGTTGAAAAATTGGCGCTTTATCGTATTTGCGATAACTGTCATTCTATCAGAATTTCCATTTTTAAAATTATTGAAAATGTAATAATTTGATAAAATTTAAATTTAAAAAGTAAAAAGGGTAATATCTTTCAAAAATTCGAATAAACATGTTTAATGTTTTAATGACATTTTAGAGGTTTGAATAATTTTAAAATTAGTTTACCCTAATTTCTTGCACATAACTCGGGATTCTACGAAAGAAGGAACTTTTCTAGAAAATTTTAATGAAATATATAAGGTGCGGGTTATATGCAAATAATTAGAGTAATCATCTTTTATAATTTTATGAAATATTTTAAAGATAATAATAATAATCATTGATAACAGAGTGGGTGGCGCAGTGATGTGACAGCGGCGGATTGGTGACGATAGCGACTCTATTGGCAGAGGGGAAGAATAAAATAATATCTCACCCAGAAAGAGAGGAAATAAAATAGAGTCATTTTTTCATTTTTAAGGTCATTAAATTCCGTGCTATAGTGATTTGAATGTTTTTTCTGGGTGTACATAATAGAGGTATTTCTTTCACTAATATAATTCAATGAAATTAGACTGATTTGATCTGAATTGAATTAATTTAAATCGCACGCTACGTTAATTGTTCGTAACTCGAACCCAGATAAATACAATAATGTAATTGATGAAATAAAGTTTATTGAAGTTGAAATCTACTACGATTATTGTAGGAATTTATATTTGTTAATCACAGGTACAACTTTCTCAAAAAATATTGTACATGAACCTTCTAATCAACAATTGGAGCTAAATAATTATGTCCGTATTGAATTAAATATTTGGTTTGATTATATAATTGAAAGCTTATTTTATTTGTTATTTCTTATAGTTTCTGTAATGGTTGTGTGTGTAATATGATTGTGTGCGTAATTATTTGAACTATATCAAATCTGTGTATGACTGTAGTGGGTAAACTACAATTTCGATTGCTGTGAGCCTCAATGGTGAATGACTCCCGTAGAATTTTGAAGTGATGAACTATCTACCATTCTGTCGAAAATTTTCCGATAACTGTGTCTTGAGAAAATTATAGTGATGTTGGAAATTTTCTGTCATGAAGATTTAAGATGCGTAAGATGCACTTTTCTGGTGACTGGAAATAGTACAACAAGTACATTTGCAGAATTATATGATCGTAAAATGTTCAGCTAATTATTTTTATATCTAATAGAAGAAGAATAAACATTGACAAATATGGTTAAACGCGTTAAATGATTTAGAAACGTTTACTACAAGTTATGAAATTAAACGCTTAAACGGGCGTTTAACCGTTAAACGTGCCGATCCCTAATTGAAAGGGCTATGTGGAAAGAATAAAGATAAAAAATAATATAAACGGAAGAATGTAACAAGGTGTTTCAGAAATTAAAGGAAAAATAATCGAAATTCCAATACTAGCATACCCAGACTTTGAATACGAGTTTTTATTGGATACAGCCGCGACATTTGGCACTTTTTGCATGGTGCTATCACAGAAAGACATATACGGAAGAGAAAGACTGATTGCAAATGAATCCCATAAAATGACTTGGGATACTGTGTTACGAGAAAAGAACTGCTGGCAATCTAATATTTTACACAACACTTTAAAAACTATCATTACGGCAACAAATTTTTATTTAGAACGGATCACAAAGCCATCACATTTATGTTGACGATAAAGAATCCAATAATTCCACAGTTTCAAACTTGGATAAATTTCCTTGTTGAGTTGGATATGAAAATGAAATACCGAAAAGGCGAAAAACACTTTAACGCCGATGCAATGTCAAGAAATTCCTGCGAAATGTGTGTGCAATGTCAAATGATGCACGAAGAAGCTATGAAAGGAAAAATTCAAACAAGGATCTTAGCCCTAGATGAAGAATCAAAGAATTCAAATTGCAGAAAGATAATGGGAAGATAAATCAAATTAGAGAAGAGCTCAGAACTGGAAAAAACAAAGAAATGGGTACTGAAAGATGATATCATGATGACAATGGATAACAAATACTGGATCCCAAAAATCAAAAGAACTGAACTTGTGGAAGATATGCACAAGATCCTATGTCACGCTGGTAGCAAGAAGGTGTCCAATTATTTAAAAGATGACTTTAATATGGATGATATAAGAAAAAAATAAAGTAAATTGTACAAAGCTGTGTAAATTGTCATAAAAGGAAGACCCTAACAACAAAAACAAAAAAGAAACGTATGAAACAATTTGCGGATCAACCATTTCAAAAACTATATATGAATTTCTGCGGACCGTTTAAAAAAAATATTAATGGATATCAATACATACTCGCGATAATCGATCAATTAAGCAGTTATATATGTTTAAATGCCGTTGCCTATCAAGACGAGAAAACCATAAGAAAGGTATTGATAGACAAATGGATATTGAAATTCGGACCACCAAAGGAAATCCATATCGATAGAGGAAAAACATTCGAATCAGCCCTTTTTATGACACAATGAATAAATTTAAAGTTGATATAGTATATTCGAGTCCCTAACATCACAATACCGATGATATCGTGGAAATAATTTTATGAATAATTATTTTAGAAATAATAATATGTTCTCCCGGTCAACAAGAGGTTCGTTTATGATGTTTCTCGCCCCAGGCTCTCGCACCAGTCACTCTTTCTTTACATAGTACTGGGCTCTGTCTCGACTGTCACACATACATATAAAGCATGGGTACTTCATGAACTCGGATTGCTGATCAAGTACAAAGTTCATCATCTTTAAGTCGACGCAGATCATTCATTGGTGCTGCTCATATTGGATTTTGTCGAAAAAGTACTTCACTGCTTCATATTCCTCTTTAAGAGTTGAGGAGACCGCAAAGGAGATTGAGCTAAACTGGTTCCCGTTGTGGAGGAGCACACAGTTTTATATATGTATTTATAATTATATATAGGCCAGGTAGGGCTATGGCTGTATCTCAAAAAGTTGACCTGATGGAGCAAAATCAATATGATATTCGGACTCATAACATCAAAATTAGTCTTAATCGACCGAGAAACCCATGACAATTTTTAGGCTGTTACCCAGTGTAATAAGACGTCTAGAAAGAGAATTAAATTTAGCAAGAAGGAACGATGACTAGCTATGAAAGCTTTATGGCGAATTATCCAAGTGGCGATTCAAGTTGTGATATAAATAAATGTATTAAAAATTCAATTAGTATTCTTAAGAAAAGGAATTTATTGATAAAATTCAATTAAGCGCTGGTAAATGGCGGGAGTAACTATTTTTTGGTAGATTACTCTGAGGCACTGGCAGATTAAAGGGAGATGACATCTCTTTGGTTACCATTTGTGATTCTTATTGATACAGATCCCGATACGAACCGGTACAATTACCGCGATCTTTTTAGATAGTCACTGGCCGTCGTCAAGGGAGCGAGAGCCTGGGTTGATTAAAAGAGTTATAAGTAGATGTCATCTTCTTATAGAGCCACCAATCGTTTGCATGAGAACGGGAAAGTCAAGGCAGTCTGTGGTGGTTGATACCCTGGTGGAGGGCTTGAGTATCGGACATCGTCGTGGGGGCATCCGTGGTGGCACCTGTGTAGTATGACCAATACTTGGGCTTTCTATCAACGGTATAGTAACGGGATTGTGACTTTCTCTCAGTGAGTAACTCTCGATTGGGTATAAACTATAACATATCTGATTTGGGCTTTTAGAGTTCATTCAAAACTTGTTATAGTTTGCATTGCTTGTCTGTATATTAAACGGGATAATTAGATTATCTGCGGTGACTGATGCCACGAGTAATGCTGCTTTTGGGTATTTCGCACATTGATTTGGGCTTTTAGAGTTCATTCATCCAGTGCACTACTCAGCTCTTTGGGTATATGTATGGTTGTCACCGTGACTGTGCTTATACTTTACACTGCTAGAAGTAACAGGTCTGTTTTTGATAAACTGTAGTGGTGATGGAAAATGGGGATAGTGGAATTTGGCTGTTCTGGTCTGTTTGGGCATAACTATGCGGGATAAAGTGACATGGCTCGCTGCGCATGCGTACTTAAATGCGATAAATCTTCGAGCTCAGCGGGCGGTATCTTCAATGGGACTAAAGCACCTAAATCTTGGACTGGGACAACTGAGAATAATAACATTGCAGTGGGGTAAAGCCCCCACATATAATAACTCGGTATATATAACTTTTAACTGGATCTCTCAGGTAACTAGTTTGGGGTGGTGGAAGTTTAGAAAGATGGAAGGTATGACGAGAAGACAACTCTAAATGTTCAAAAGCATCTCATCTGGTATGTTTTGTATTGCTGTGTCGTATGTTTGTTTCCGTGTGCTTCAAAAACCTGTTTTTTTATACTATGCGCTTGTTTGGTTCTACCAAACATATTTACCGAAAACTTATCAAAAAATATTAATTTTATTAAACTAAACATGTGATGAATATTTAAAATGTTGATTTTTATGTTTGAATGTTGTGGGTTGATTCGGGATTGTGTCTCTTTTACTCAGATAGATGATTAATATTTCAATTCTCATTATCTGAAATTAATTTATTCAAATTTAGATTTAAAATTCAAATTTTTAATTTATTATTATTATAAATTTTAAATGATATTATTACTTTTATTTTTATATTTGTAAATTATTAAATTAAATTATTATTTTTAAAAATATAAATAGTAATTTTAATTTTAATTAAAAAATTCGTAGAAAATATTTTTAAAAGAATATGTAGGTTCTAATTAGTTCAGATTTTTGGATGAAAATCATTAAACTTTGATCGATCAGTATGATCAAAAGCACTGCTACAGCTCATAAAGAGGATCCAAATTGAAATTGAAAGACATGTGTGAGATCTCTTAACAAAGCGTTTATCGAAGAAAAAAGAAATTCAATAACATAATTAATTTTTTATTTAACTTTAATAATTATGATAAAGGGATATGATTCAAGTAAAAAATATATAATGAATTTTAAATTTGCTTATTTTGGATATTAAAATGTATAATCAGTATTTACAAAATTATATAAAGATACACAATCATAAAATAAATACTTGAGTAGCATCAAGTTTATATCCGTGTTTTTTACTGAATAATTTTCCTAAGGATATTGAAACAGAATATGATATAATGGCGGTTACAATTATATTGGAAATATAATTCGACATTGTGTTCAATGCAGGAACACTCGGCTTTGGTAATCTAAACATTAAAAATATAATTTGTTAATATCTCTTTTTCTTATCTTTTCATTATTAAAATGCTTTTCCTTATTCAAAATATATTAAATTCATGGTTTTTTTAGAATATATACTTAGTTAATAAGGGTAATTTATCAATACAGTTTGCTTGCTCAAATAGAATAGAAATTGTTTCAACAGTTTAATTCAAATACTTATACTTTCAAAAATCTTTTTTCTATATATTTAGTTTTATAATAATTATAAAATAATTTTTATAATTCTACAAAACAAATAATAAAATATATACAGAATTATACTTTTAATTGAATTTGCGTAGAGTACAACGTATTTGAGACAATAAAGGTATACGTTAAAGTCCAGCTTATAAGACCCCCTCTTAAATTTTAAAGCAAAAACTAGGATTTAACATATTTCTATTTAAAAAAATACTTAAAGATAAACAAATCTATTTGTAATTGTTTATCCTAAAGAAACATATATTCGTCAAAACAAAACAATTTAAAACTAAAAATTTTATTCCTCGAGCTCGGCCATTCATTACCATTTCAGTTCTTTCTCGTATCATATTTGAAACATTTTCTTCCAAAATAGACCAAATGAGATATGCCACTTTTCATGGCGCATTTCCTGCGAGATAATTCTTTTAAAAATCTCTTACCGATTTTGTAATAATATTGAGTTTTCTTACCATAGCATGATTTGTATTTTCTCTTGACCATTTGATCACTTTTAACTTAAAAGCTGCTTCATTTGATTCTTTCAGACGAGACCATTTTTAAATATATTATAGAAACAAAAAATGAAACATTTATAATTATTTTTTAATAGTTTTCTAATCGCTTTAATTGTTAATCTTTTTTTTTTAATTTTACAATTTAAAAACTTTCTGTGCATTCGGTGTATAAATTTTGAGTTAAATTTTAATAATGAAAAGGCGTCTTATAAGCTGGACGTTAAGGGCCAGAAAGAAGACAGTCATTTTCTTAATAGCACTGATAAAGACACTGTCTCGAAAAACTTGTAGTTCTTAGTTTTATGAGTATTTTGTACAAAAATACTAATATTATACATTATGTAGCAGATATACACAACATTAAAATAAATTCAATAGAAGTTTTTTAAGCACTTTTTTCATATACCTTCACTGTATTTCATCTTGTCAAGAATGGGCCATTTACTTTTGCCTATATCTCAGCATTTAGACCACATAGAAACTTCAAATTTTCACTGAA
>MQRK01227375.1:0-11274 GCA_001938485.1 Girardia tigrina
AACTCCTGAGATTGTTTAAATCAATCAGTGTAATTTATTTTAGACGCGCATTATTTGATTTTGTCTTAAAAATAAACATTATCTATTTTCTTGGACTTTTATTATGGAAAATTCTTATAATAATCATTTTGATTTTTACACAATAAATTTTGAGTAAATATTTGTAACAAATTATTTATTCCTCCATTTGCTCAAATAATAAGATTAAAATCCTTAATTAATAGACTGATGTAAACTTACGAAAGCTTTGACAAAGATTGTCCTGAGGACGAACAAACTTGTAATAATAAAAATGTTAAAAGTCATATTGGTGTTCTTAATAGACTGATTAAAACCGAATAATTATATGTGTTTTTAATATTTAGAGGAATATTTTTAATTGTATGAAACTATTTATGTATGAATGCATTATGTTGATTTAACTATTCGAACTTAATTAAAATAAGAATAACAACATGATTATAATATGATAAGTTTAAATTTTCAGAATTAGTGATTAAAATCAAATTTAATATTTTTTAAAACAAGAAAAGTATTTAAAGGTACTTAAAATAAACTAAAGAAATTTAAATATTTTAATTAAAAGATATTT
Organism: Girardia tigrina; assembly: GCA_001938485.1. NCBI lineage: Eukaryota > Metazoa > Platyhelminthes > Tricladida > Dugesiidae > Girardia > Girardia tigrina. Next base: position 593 of record MQRK01227375.1, read on the forward strand.
CTATAAGTTTAGAAAATTTTAAAGTATATTTTTATAATATATTTGTGTCTGGAAAGTTTAATATAATAACACTTAAATTTGATTCATTTCTTGATAAAATATTTTATTATGTGGAGTTCATATAAAGAAATGGTTAAAAATATTAATTTTAATAAATATTTTTGAAAATTTAATATTTCAGAAAAGATGTAGAAAAATTGTTTGAATAAAAAATTATTAATTAATAAAAAATAGAAATAAAAATCCAATTAAAGCGATGTTGTTAAGACTTTAAATATTATAATAATAAAAGTTATAATAATAATTGTCTCAATGCTCTTAACGAATCCACGACACTTGATCCCGATGTCACTTAATCCCGAGGAAATTTGATCTCGAAGACCTGGATAGCTGATGGAATCTTTACATTCCTGGTGTTGTTGCAGCTTTATTCCATCCATTTTGCCTTTGGAGATGGAATAAATCCAGTATGTCACCGCTTGAGGGGTTGTAATTCAGCTTATGACTTAAGTCTCACAGCTTAGAAGAAATATCGTACTTTGAATGAAAGAGTAAAAAAAGCTGTGACCACCTATAATCGTGTTCAGGTACTTGTGTTTCTACGTGCAGTGGCTCATATGTCACACTCCTGAGAGTTAGTTTTTAATTAATAATAATATTTTTTGGATATTTTTGTCATTTTTTGTTATTATTAAATGATATCGACATCAAATGTACCCGATATCAAGTATCTTTGGCATTAAATGTCCTAGATTAACTGTACCTGGATTAACTTTCTTGTGATTAAGTGTCCCCGTACCGCTCTTAACAGATCTCATGGATTATAAATAGCAATCCTCATCATCTTGGTAATCAAAAATATCGTCAAACAAATACAAAATATTATTATTATTTGGAAGCTTCTTTTCATTTCGGGTTCCATACATTTTCATTATTTGGTTAAAAATATTATTCATATTATATAAGCAAAATATGTGCTACTTTAATTTTTCTGACTGCCAGATCTCGCATATGCTTTCTTTCATCAACCATCATATTCAATAAATCGTTTTCTGGGTGATTGAAGTAGCCATTTGCTTGAATACATTTGTCAACTACGTTTTTCACAAGGAATGGTAAAAAACGCGACAAATGAATGGCCTTCCATAAATGTGTCGCACCTTAATAACATATTTAATCTGAAACCAAACAGGAACGTAGACTTTCATTATGTATTAAACTATTGTTAGTAAATTTTGAGATGGTTCTGTCTTAGAAACGTAAAGGCGCAACAACCGATTAGCAGCAGTAAGCCAACAACTGTATGAAATCTTTCCAGGTTCTCAACTACTAAGGCTTTCTGAAATCGCTCCGCGTTTAATAGCTTTAAAGATATCTTTGATCTTTACTCAAAGTCATCAATTTCTGGCAATTTTCCTTCAATTGGTTTAAATTTTACGACCTCCAGAGACTGACAAGAAGTATGAGCTTTGCCTAAAGAATCGGTTAATGTGTTATGGCCTGCAGTAGTAGCTGAGCAAATAAATGTCTTAGCGGTAACTCATTGAAATGAAACATACAAATGAACCACTGAAGCGGACACTTTACATGTAGTTCGAGCTGCCTTATAATTCCAGCATGTTTCCGGGTATTTACTGCCCTTCCGTCGCAGTCAAGTGCAATTAGTGATTTCAACGAGATTTCGTTCTCACCAAAAAAACACATTGCTTCAACAATGCTTGCAGACGATCCGCAATCAGGTGAGATATGTCCTAAGTAAACACAACCTGGCTCTTGTAAAAAACAGATGTGTTCTTCTGTTTCCGAATTTTCCAGAATAAGGGAGCACCTGGGCCCATAGAGATGCTCTGAGAGAGTCAAAAATGTCTTTGATCGCACTCGAGCACTTATCATTCATCAAATTTTCCTACTGATTAATGATAAATCCCTTCGGATTCCAGGATACACAAAACGCTTTCGATTTCAGATTTATAATATCGATTTTGTTTTCTTTCACACAACACAGTGAGACCGTATCGTTCAAAACCACTAAAAACGACTCTTTCTCATTTGGACGCCACCGCAAATCGACCAACTGGCTCTCGGTATTCAGTTTATATTCACAAAAATTCGATTCTCCAGTCTCCAGCAGTGATCTATCGACACGGAACAACCCAACAGTCGCCAAAAGACCATCATCGGTCTCCAAGACAACCAACAGAATCGATCCACCGCAACTGAACTCGATCCAGCCGACACTCAACCGGAATTTGATAGACAAAATCGGATCGACACTCACGATCCCGTCCCTCAAGTCGACCGATTCAATACTCGCTCTCTTGCAGGAGGAGACACTGTAGAAATCCACATCGTTGCCGGCGATCGGCGCCAGTAATCCGGCCTGACAATCGATTGCATTATATCGGATGTTTTTCGCGCATTTAGTCGATGACGGTTTGAATGGATGAAGCGTTTGAAAATTAACGTTTATTGAATTAGATTTGTCATTAAATCTTTCGAATCTTTCACAGAATACTTTAACCATTTCAGTATCGATTTTCGAATTGATTGATTCACATTTCGCTTTGTAAAGACCAATCTTATCGGAACAATTCCCTATTCGCCGATCACACAGAAACACTGCGCCGTTTATTTGTTTATTTCTATTTAAATTTCGATCTAAAATCGATTCGAGTTTGATAATATCGACGAGAAGAATCGGCGCATCAAAATTCGTATCATTCAATGTTTTTGTAATTTTAATATTTGCGGTCTTTTGTAACATCGCGATTAGCGTAATTCAGCATCCAGAAAAGAAATTCACTCTTTAATCAATTAAAAACGATATTCAGTCCCGTATCGAATTTATTTTCATCAATCAAAAACTCTATAGTTAATTCAGATTAACAAACTCAAGTTCTTTTCACACTATCAATTTTCAATAACTAAATAATCAAAAATTACAATTCAAATTGTTCAATTTCCATCGAATAATTTCAAAATGATAAAAAATATTGAATTAATTTTCCATTTTATTTTGATTTGATTTTTTTTATATGTGACGTGAAATTAGTTTTATTTTGATTTGATTTGAACCCAATTTAAAACGAACATATAATAATGATAATAATTTAATTTAAAAAACAAAATATAATAATCAAAATGTTCGAATCCCGAACATCCTCTATTATTCTGATTGGCATTCTTCCTACCGTCGAAATACAATGCGGTGGGTTCACAATTTTCTCCAGTTCGTTCACAAAGGTTTTTCTAAACCGCTCTCTCTCTCCACAGTATTGATCTGTCAATGGTTGAACTTTGATCTTCTTCAGTAACAAGACCGTAGTCAACAACTTGTCGGGCCTGGAAAAACCCGATACTTTCAAGCCCGTTTGGGCTCGGGTTCAAGCCCGAAGAGTTTTTCTGACTTTCGGGCTTGTCCCTAATATTGAAAAAACGTAAAGTCATGTTTTACAGTCATAATAATCAATGTAATTTCTTTAGTTTTGATTTGGTATGGATACGGTGGAGGGTGTGAGAGCACTCGGGCCCATAAGAGTGCCACCCAAGGTATTCTGCTATGAAGAGCCGGAATCCAAGGTCATTTTTATAAAATTACAAAATACTTTTTTTTATCCCAAACTATCTTTGTTAATGAAAAAGTGGTCGCGTTGCGATTTTATTTAATCTTTTTGGACCCATTTAAAAAAATAAATAAAAGTTAAATAAATATTTTAAATAATTAAATTAAAATAATTAATTAAAGTAAATTAAAATAATTATTAAATAATAATTATTAGATCCACACTATATTCATGTGATAGATGTGATTCCAGTTAATAATGAAATTAAAATCAGTGACTATCTAACTCGATCCAGTAGCGGCGCGATACAACCAGCAGTCTTAACCGGTGAAGATTTTTCTCTAAATCAATTCGATCCGATTTCAAATCCAATTGATTCTCAACACTCAATCAATCAATCGAATATGAAAGAATATCATTTAAGCTTCATGGAAAACGAAGTCTTTACAAGTTTTAATTGGCTGCAAAAATTGAGGGATGAAGCGGAATCATCGTCCGAACAGTCATTCGAACCAAAATTATCAGAATCTGATTATGATTTACGAAAACCCTTCTGCTGAGATACAACAAAAAATATTTTAAGAAAACAAGAGCACTTAAAGACTTATTTGATAACCTGGAACGTAATTTTTTACAGATTTTTTTTGCAACAGAAAATGATCTTTCTGCGTCAATTGATTATGGTTTAATAGTGCTAATAGCATCCAATAAATGCTTTAAATTTTCGGTTAATACTCCATTATTTTTTGTTAATAAAAAATTTTGTCGTAATTTTTTATAATGATCGATTTGAGAGAAACTACGAAGAGTAAAAGTTTTTAAACACTTTTTTAATTCTTCCTCTATTGAAATATTTTGAATGAAATTTTCAAATGAATTATTATTATCTTCGATACCGTCAATAAGTGAATCGTACGTGAAACGGAAAGGACGCTTCAATAATGTTGTTGCCATATCAGTCAAAGTTTTTGTATCATGATCGAAGTTGTATAATGAATTCATAAGATCAATTAGCTATTAATTTATTCTTGAATTGATATAATGATTAATGTTCGATAATAAAATCGAACTGATTTCTGAATCTTGAACTGATAGTTTTTCAACCATAAAATTGATAGCAATACTTGCCACTTTGAGATTAGCTCTCTATCACTCATTGGATTAAGAGTCATTTCAATAGGCTTAAGTGACAGAGCAACATGTTTCAATTATTCCAAGTTTAAATTATCAAGAAGATTTACTGAGCCAATTTCATTCAATACTCCCTTGGTAACATCGTATTATTTGATAAAATCTTCTAACTTATGAAGTATCGAATTCCATCGAGTTTTGCAATCAAGTGACAATTGTTTTTCAACATTAAATTTTTCAAGACATTTAGATTTAAAAATGTTGCGGACCTTGGTTTTGCCTGACCCTCGATGATGTCTGAATGATGAATTTGTGCGTGTATAATTATACTACTGAGAGTCTGTAACAATACGTTCACCTGCTATTACTGTTCTTTTATTTCCTTTCGTATGTGTTTATTTTGTGTTGTTTTGTATTTCATCTGAACGTGAGGGAGTTATATGCGAAGGTGAATAAAAGGAACGTGAAAGTTTTTTATTTTTTTTATAATGGACTTTGTTATTGTTACGAGAAAGACTATGACATATGTATGCTGACAAGATCAACTTTCTCAAATATTTGGGTTCAGAACTCGTGAAACCCATCTAAAAAACGAGGTCAAATCTTCCAAGAAGAAGAATATCATTGTCTGTCAAAACAGCTTCAGTGTCAGTTATAGGAAAATAAAGAAAACAAAGAAAAAGTCATGATCCCTAATATTAATATTATCATTAATATTAATATTGGAATATTATTAATATTGCCCATGGCAATATAATGAATACGATCGATCGATAAAAATATCGATCACAAATACAATTAAAATTTCGAACTTGATTCAAAAAAAGAAACGGCAATTATTGCTGGACTTTACAATCGTTGTAAAGAAAACAAATTATCCGTTTCCGATCAACCGTCGGTGAATTAATTAATTCATCTAGACTATTTCTTGAACACGGAAACATTCGAATCCGATCCAATCTTTCCAGGACGCAATACCGAAACAGATCAATAGAATTAATCCTTTCCGGACGTAGTACCAAAACTAGATTAACAAAATTCCTCAACACCACTTCAACACTCTCGTCATATCTTATCGAAAGCTATTCGAGACAGATCGAAGATCAAAAGTAACTAACATTTTTCTTTTCGCATTAAAATTCGGTGATATTTTTTTTCTTTCCATTTCTTGTGACCTATCCCCCTTTGGTGATCTATTAATTATCTTGACAACTTTAATCTTTTTCCGTCAACGTGTGTACATCTAATTACAGTTTTAATAGTTTCTTTAGTATTTTATTTTATTTATTGTACTAAATACGAGATTGCGTAGACGAATTAGTGAAGATCTTTGACTCATTAGCTCGTTTCCGTAATAAAAAGTATCTGATTTGATTCCTGATTTTTAGAAACAGTTTACAATTTTTCTCACATTATTAATGTTTTATTTAAAAGATTCATTTTTGATTTCAATAGTTTCCTCATCCATTTTATCTAAGTCGTAAACAAATAAATAATCCGAACCATTTTCTTCGTTTAATTCAATTTGATTTATATTTTCTTTGTAAAATGTCTTCGTTACAGCCAAGTGTAATGTATGATCTAGACAAGCTTAATATAAAGCAGGCGATCTATTACCAAATTCGATCATAAAACTTGCTCCATCACCAGTACTTGCAATAATAACATGTTCAAAGAAAATGACAAATGAACTGAGATGTTCATCTACCAAAAAAACATTATTTCCACGTTAAAACTTCCTACAATTCTTATAAGATCAAGATTTATACATTTTTAAATCAACAGTGTGAAGATTTATATTGAGAAAACATTCGTTGCCGAAACTTGTCCATTCATCCAGAGTAATTGAAATTTTTTTGAAAGATTTAAATCTTTAATGATTTCTGTTTTGACTTTTTGCTTCACCTGATCTGAAAATTAGTGAATTAAAGCCATTACTGATTTTTCGTCATATGGTAGTTTTTATCCTCTCAATGACATATACTGTCGAATAAATTCTGAATGAGTGATGCTCCAAATAGAAAATCCATCCACAGCCGCCATTTCTGATACAATTTATTCAAGTGAAATCTTATTTAAAAAATTATTTAATATTTTTAAAACTTTTGACTGGCTGTGCTACATCTTTGTTTGCATCAATTTGATGTTTACTACTTAAATGACGATGAAGTGATGTAGTATTTCCTTGCGACACAGGAAATGTTTTTCCACATTTATTGCACTCAACTGAATTGTTTTCTTTTTTATTTTTAAAAAAAATTCCAAACTGACGATCTCTTATTGCTTGACATGATTTCTAATTAAAAATATTTTATTAATATTTTTATCATTAAAAATGATACTATTAAAACACATTTACAAAGAATAAACTTGACTTATTAAAAATTAATATTTTTGATATATAGTTTCCAAGAACAATCGCTCTAAAGAATGAGTTCAAACTAAACGTTGAATTTAAAAAATTAAGCAATAATTATTTATGATATTATTACAATTCACAACATGTTTAAATATTAAAAACCAAAATTAATGAATGAGTAGTCTGAATCAAATTTACAGAAAATGTCAGAATTTTAAATGGGTGTAACTCAAAATCCAAGATTTTTGATTTATTTTTTTTATATTTTCCTGTTATTCACTATTTTTAAAAACATTATAAAAATTCAAAATTTAAAAATTTTTAAAAAATGCTGTTGAAAAGTTTTTAGTAAGAAAGTGTCGAGAAACATTAGACCGAAGCCCATCGGGCTTCAAGGTCGGGCTTCAAAAAATATAAAAAGCCCGTCGGGCTTCGGGCTTGAACCCCACCCGTTCCAAACTCTATCAACAAGTACTGCAATCGCGATTGCAGTACCAACAGTGTTTGAGACACCTTATCTGTCACATTCCCTTGACAAAGTAGGAAGTGACTTAAAAATTCGGCAGGAAGATTCTTGCTTAGATTGCTTATAAACTTCTTCTGATGACCCTGATGTTGTGTAGAAAGAGTCAACTGTTTAAGTATCTCACGTGTATTGTTCAATATATGGTACATTATTTCTATTTGATGAGGTTGAGACTTATTATAATATCTTGCTCATTTGCTTTCTCTTTCTTCTCTCTTCTGCATTCTAGAAGTCATTTCTTTGTCTACTCTTCCGATTTTCATTCTTCTATGTCTTCTATGATAGATTATGAATTCTCTTTCCACAGTAGGAAGTTTTATATCCCTTTGACAAACGCATGCATCAAAGCCAGAGCACTTGCAAGCTGCAATATCAAACAATTTACAGCCATTAGGTCTGAGTTCTTGAACGCCAGTTTACTTATTCTTTCCTTTTTTCAACACATCTCTCAATTCTTTAGGCAAACCATCCACCTTGAACTCGATTGCTCTACAAGTTATAGTTGGAATACCAGCTTTAACTCAAAGGTCAATGACAGATAATGCAAACTGACGTGCAATTTCTGACGCTGGATCTGTTTTTGAATGTTCTGATTTTATGTCCATGTAATGCTGCATTACATATGATATAGTCGGTAACTCACTCATAGGCAACTGAGATGTTAAATCATAAACTGGACAAAAATTCTTCCTCCTCGTTGCTACGTTCATGATTGATGAATCGCTGTTGAACTATAATGTAGAAACTGTAATTATTAACTGAAACAAACTGTAATCTGAATGAAAAAAACTGCAGCATTTATCAGAAAATAAAAGGTCAGTTGACAACGAAGTAGTATTGAACACTGAACATTGAGCAAGACTGAAAATAACAAAATATAGATTCTGTGTACTAAACTTCAAGTACTCGGTGGCAAAGTAAGATGCATTAAAGTTCATGCAATATTCCGTCTACAATGATGTTTAGGTACCAAAGCAACATTTCTCAATATTCTTAAGTTTAATTTTTCAAAAAAAATTTTTTCATGCTATGCCCTAACGTACAACTTTTCTAATATTAATTGTCGTAGGATTCGGTGTCTTCATCGTTTTATGATAAAAACAGTTCCTCACACTTATCAACGGAGATTGTGATTATTTATAGCATTTATGCTGTTGTCGTTATTTGATATTATAAAATTCTAATTAATCTTTAACTCAAAAATGAAAATAATGTTCATATTTAAACAAATTTATCGTCAATTTAATTATTTCGCCAAAATTCATTTATTAAATTTTCTTTAAATTCAATTTATAAATTTAAATTATAATTCTTAAAATTTTAAATTTATTTTACTTATAAATTATTAAATTTAATTTAAAGTAATTTTTTTATTTTCAAAATCATTTGGTAAAAATATTATAAATTTTTTATTTTAAAATTCTTATTTAAGAAATTTCGTTAATCATTTTTCTATTAAAATAATCTTACTCAAATAATTTTAATTAATCTTACTTTTATGGTTTCATATAATTATTTAATTTTTGATAGTTTTTTTCAAAAACTTTATATATTTTTTGTTTCACGTATTTATTTATTTTTTGTTAAAATTTCAAATTAAACACAATCCATAAATTATTTATCCAATTGAAAACTTTAACTAACTTCTCATAATCATGGTATAACTTTGTTCGACCGTTTAATTATTGGAACTTAATTCTGATGAACAATTTTGTGAGTATAGGGTGCTTGTTTTAATAAAATTCTCCATTGTCTTTTTTAATTGATGAATTTTTGAAGAGTAAGTAAATAATCATTTGATCAAAAATTGTTTTAATAAAAAATCAAATAGTCTGACATCCACGTTATAAAAATCATCACAAAAAATATAAATAGCGTAATTAATGTTGATTTAGGTATTTTAAATATAACGGATGAAAAAGAAAAGTATAAAAAATAACAGTTATTTACAAATATATTAGATCAGCGGTCTCCAAACTATTTTCAATGCGAGCTGGATGGAGAATTTGAAGATAGTCCCGAGGGCCACATATATACTTTATGATATTAAAAATGCATAATCAGGGAATACGTAGATAAATGATAAGAAGGGTGACCACAAGTCAATAAAGTCAAAATTGAAATGCAAAGTTATTTTTTAAAATTATACACAAATCTGTTACTTTTTTAAGTGTAAGTACGTTGTGAAGGAAATTATTAAGTGAAAATAAGGTCTAAATTTGACGTTCGGTCAAAAAATTGAAAAATACAAATTGTTGATTACTTAACGTAATAAATATACAAAAAAAATCAAAAATCGAGAATTTTATTTAATAAGTTGTATTTCATTGAAATAATCATTTCTTTAATGTTATAAATTATATCTTAACTCTTGTTAAAAATCGTTATCGTCGTCTGACTTTTGATGAAATCGGCCAACCACCTCAGTCAACGTTGGCGGACATGGCTTAAAGCAGCGATCTAGTACTCAGATCATTTCCTTCAATTCGATCTATTATTGAGAAAATCACATATGGTGGAATTATTATTACCCGTGTCAGAACAGCTTTAACACATTATAATTTAATAGAAAAGTAGCGTACAATGATTTAAGTACGGTATCCTTTCAAGATGATCCATTCAATGCATATGGCTACAAAGCAAAACGTTAGAAAAAGAACAAAATACTTAATGTCCTCTGTGAGAAGTGGTTGCAACCTCAATATCAGGATTCATTTTTTTAACACCAAAATTTATTACTATAACAAAAATTCACACATTTAAACAAATTTTTCTGTTAATTTAATTTTCTCGCCACAAATTAATCCATTAAATTTTTCTATTCAATTTCTAAAATTTTGCAAATTTATTAAATAATTTTCCCATTAAAACTAAAAATTTATTTTCAAATTTATCTACAATTGTTTCATAATTTCTATTAAAATATATAAATTGTTATGACTGTAAAAATATTTATCCATGTCTGCAATTGCGCCTTTGTCGTATTTTTTGTTTTAACCATAAACGTAATTGCCTTATGATCCGTTCTCAAAGTGAATCGCTTCCCGTATAAATAATGATTAAAATGTTGACAGAAGTAATACATTGCCAACAGCTCCTTCCT
>MQRK01227377.1:5705-16034 GCA_001938485.1 Girardia tigrina
TCCATCATACCAGGAGCTAAACGATGCTGCATCAACGATGAAGGTTGTGAATGACAGTGCAGAGAGAGCCATTGCACTGATGCAAAAGTATAATTCGTCCCTGACAAAGAATGAGGAGCCAAAGCAGTATCTGCTGCATCAAGTAGAACGACACCGAAAGAACTATCCATCTTGCGCCAAAACACTGTTCATGAAGAAATAAGATTGACAATAATCACTTAGACATTGTTAATCAGTTTATAGTTAAACGTTGTAAAGTCTGCATTCTGTAATCTTTATTATGACGTAATAAAATTCAACTTGTTTCTGATATTATAAAATAATTTCCAAAAATTCTGAAAATTTCTTGTATTGCCGATATATTGAAAAATAATTTTAACTTGCKCTACCTCTAGAAATTCACCGAAATGGCTGAAATTTGGCAGCTGTGTTACTAGGCAGGCATAGAACAAAATGAGACTTGTGGACGAATAGTTTTTTGAACTTTGGTTTTTTGGACCACCCTAATATATATATATAAACCAACTTATGTAGATGCAATTTAGTTTTTGCTTTTAATGTAATATACGTTATGAAAATGTTTTCGACTCGCACTGTTCTATTCATCATAAGTATTTTAAAAAGTTCCCCTTTCATCGAAATATCGTAGAATATCGTTCATAAAAAGACAGTTAATTGTATAATATCTATGAAATCAATTAATTCATCAAACTAAAATGAAAAGAAGCAGTAGTGTTGTATGTAATCTTCCAATTGTTAAGTTACATTCTCACTCAAATATTCAATTCATCGAGCAACAGGTTTGGGAGAAAGTTGCAAATCTTTAATTACATTAAGAATTTCCCTTGTATTTTTAAAGTAGTTTGGTAATTTTCCACTCACCTCAATGGAAACATCTTCTAGAACTTCACTATCCCTATGATATTTTTTGTTTTGTTAAACCACAGTAAATCACATATGAAGCTTCTGTAGCCAACTTAGATTGTTGCCTAGATTTATTAAATAATAGTTGTTGTGCTGCTCTAATCAACTTTGTAATTCTTTAACTTTTTGTATTCTTTATTAGCAATATACAAGTAATTAATTTTCATAAATTATATGTTTACTCGAAACAGGTTTTCCGAGATTTATTTTTCGAGTAAGGCGACTGTAGCACGACATATTAGACAAAGACATTTATCTTTGTACATCGTGAAAAAATTATGTTCTCTCGAGTTAGTAGCAAATGATACGTTTCTGTTTTTTCTCATCTATTCTTTTAATCCAAAATTTAAATTTAATTATATATTTAAAGATACAATATTTTTAAAACCAAATTACGGATAAAAAAGTTATAAAAATAGATAAATTCTCACAACACAAATTAACATTTTCGCGGGAAGTGCGTCATCCATCGAAAAATTTATTTATTGGGGGATATGTGTTTTATTGTTGTTTTTACTTATTTTTAAAGAAAATCTAAGTATAATAAAAAAGAAAAATGCAATAGGAGAAAATTCTTTCATGTTTCAAGAAATTAATTTTAATTTTATTTTGTCTTAAGAACATAAAAATAATATTTTCAGAAAATAAAAACCGGATTACATATTAAATTTCTATCCGGAAGCTTTCATTAACAACCATTCGTTTCGAAAGGATGAGGGACACTTTCCGCATGACAGAAAAATGAGATTATAATTACTATGAAATATTCACAAAGCTGAAGAAGCTTATTTATTTTGGGATATTTATTTTTTAAATAAAATATAGGGTTTTTAAAACAACATTCATTTATAAATATACAGTATGATTCATAGGTCTGTTCACCCCCTCATTTTTTGATTACTTATTTTCTAACTAAAAATTTGACGTCATATTAATTTTGAATATTTGTTTATATATAGTTTTTTATGCTACACATTTGAAATTATATGTTAAATATTGAAATTTTCATTAATGACTTATTTTTTTAAATTTTAGATAAATTAAATGTCAAGAGTATTTAGTGAATTTGAGCGTGGAATTATTACCTTTCATTTCTAGTTCATCTAATCCAACGTCTACCACGATGATATTCATTGGAAAATGCATTCATCGCTAAATATAACAGAATACCAAGTTTCTTTATCCAAATTTTGATATAATGAAGCCCACTGCATTCTTCTTTGTCTCTGTTTAGCGGTAAGAAAAGGTTTCTTTACAGCTTTGAATGCCCGTATTCCATAATTCTGTAAAATAATTGCGACTGTCGAATTACTTATGGCTATTGAGGAAGAAGAATTAAATATCCTTGTAATATTTAACATGGAAATATCATTGTTTAAACGACTTATGCGTTTAATCACTCTTTCTGATCTGGCGCTTAGTTTATGAGGTCTGCCTCCATGTGGCTGATCTTTCACTTCTCTTGTTTTTAAATACTTCGCCCACATTTTTTGCATACCAAGTTTTGAAATATTTCTATTATATCTTGTAAATAGTTCGACCTTTATTTGATTCCATGTACTTCATTCATTTTTAAGCACAACAATAATTCCACGCTCGAATTCACTAAATACTCTTGACATTTAATTTATCTAAAATTTAAAAAAATAAGTCATTAATGAAAATTTCAATATTTAACATATAAATTCAAATGTGTAACATAAAAAGACTATATATAAACAAATATTCAAAATTAATATTATTAACAACATCAATATGAGTTTTGCAACATTTATTATTATCACAAGGACATTCACTATTTAACATCTCTCTTGATCAATTTATTTCTGAGTTCAAACTAATTATTTTCAATAAATGAAAATCTTTTAATAAAAATTATTAATTAAATCTAAACATTTTTAAAAAAGAACATTAGAATGTATTAAATTAATATATTAAAATTTTAAATTACATTAAAAAATAAATAATACATTCAAAAATTATTTTAAATCTTTTTTACTTTAAAATTTAATTAAATTATTTTTAATTAGAAAGAATCAAAGAAAATATCAATCATCCATCTGTGTAGGAGAGGCACAATCCGAATCAACATACAACATGCACAATATCAACACACAATTCAAAACATTCCTCACAAATTTTTAGTTAGAAAATAAGTAATCTAAATATGAGGGGGTTAACAGACTTATGAATCATACTGTAGTTTAAAACAAATCTAAAATGTGAAATCGGGAGTTGGTTTGCTCAAAAAATATTTTAAATAAGCGTTTTAATCTGTTAGTGCGGGGGTGAGCGCAGCGGTTTCGTAGCTGCGGCACTCTTGGGTTTGGGGGCGGACTCCGCGTCGTGAGAAAAACTAAATACCACTTGCCTACACAAATGTGTACCAAATATCGTTCATCGTTACGAATTTCCCTTAGAACATCGACGATCTGGTTCGTAAATTTTATGACTTTGTATATCAACGTGCATTGCAAATCGATCTTTCAGTTTTTCATTAACATGACTATATTTTTCGCTGTATTTTAACAATTCATTAACAGTCATGTTAAAACTTCAACATGTTAAACTTTGAAGCTAAAAAATCTTGGATTATACCAGGATTATTTATTTGTTATTTATTATTTGTTATTTAGCACTTCTACCTTTTCATTATTCGTGTATCTTTTTCGTTTTGTTTTTTCGTTGACATGGAATTTTTGATATTAACGTAAATCAATAATTGCAAGTTGGATATAAAATTATTATTCAATGTAAATAATTAGCAATAAAATAAATAGACAATTCAAAACACAAATGGTGATTGCTCAAATTTATTAACAATTAAATAATTAAAACAACACACATACGATAGATATTAAAAAATATTAATTATAATATTGATAAATTGAGGTCGTTAAAAAAGTCGTTATTTCTAATATTTATTCTATTATTACCATTATAATTTTAGTTTTACGGTCGTTCAATGAAAAAGTCGTTAAAAACGGTCGTTATTTAAAAAATTAACTGTATAATATAAATTTATCTGAAATTCCGAAACACTATTGTTTATGTTTCATATGCACTTAACTTTGATTATAAAATCACTTTTTATAGTACTTTTATTGTAATCTTATATTTCTTCTGTACATTTGAAAGAATTACGCCAATAAAAACAAAAAAATATTTGTAAATAGTTATATTAATTTGTAGAATTATTTCACAACAGGTCTCAATAAAAATTAAACTTTATATTCATTTTTATTTTACTTCAATTAAATATTTCCATCAAAATTAAAATTTACTTCATTATTTTTTAATAAATCTTTTTATTGACTCTAAATTAAATTTTAATAAACTTACAGTAAAATTTATTTTATTTTTACATTAAATTAGGAAAATCTTATTTTAACATATCTATAACTCTATGTTACGCAATATAATTGTTTAATTATAAATTTGATGAAATTTTAAATGAAAAAATTTTATGAACTCACCCAAGCTCCTTACATATGATATGTATTCAATATTTTAAAATAACTAAAGATGAAGCATATTCAGGAAAGTGTTTTTTGAATTTTTCAATGAATTTTTTAATTATGACAAATATTTGCATAAGATGAATTCAGTATTTTTGTATTTTTGTGATCTAATAAAAGTGTGGTAACTAACACTGTGAATACCAATGTCAGTACCTGCTATATTTTGAATCTAAGCTAAGATTTGAATCCGCTCATCAACAAGTCATTGGGAATTTGAAGATGAAATATAAATTGAATGAGGAAATCAAAACCTTCGGAAAATTGCCATTAGTGTGATTTCAAAAGTATATAATTTATGGAGTCAAAATGATTTTTAATTAAAAAAACAAAAAAGCTGTCAGATGCCAGTTTTGGGAATAAGAGGAATATGGAAGAATTGCTGTACACATTAGTAGATATGAAAGAGTGTTAGTAAGAGTTGGAAATTATTATGAGTAAATTTACCGCTTTTTACTTATGATTTTAAAGGAAATATTGATTTTATAAAAATATTATTTAATTAAAATTTTAATTAATTAGATCTTGTTTAAATATTGTCAAAATTTTCAAATTTTCGAATATATTATTTGAATATTTCATTGGATTCAATTTGGATAAGTTATAACTTAAATATTCCGATCAAAATATGAGATAAGGAAACCCGTCCTAATGAAGAAGGGGTATAAAAAATTTTGAAATGCCAGGAAATATCACGATAAACCAGTTGTATGATGGAATAAAATATAATTCATAGAAGGAACTAAAGTGCCAACCACTTGTGAAACAAAAAGGCATAGGTTTCGGACAAAAGTTAATGAAAAACTCACTTCTTTCAGTCAACAACGAAACATCGGGATATTATGTCGATGAAATTTATGAATAAACTAGTTTTTTATTAATTACTATTGTTGCGGAAACCACGTCTCCACTATTGTAAAAATTGGGCACATTTGTTTGAAAAGTCTTGATGTTAAAATTCTTTTCATCTCTACTTTCATCCGAATTATTCAACCCGTTTTTTATTTAAAATATTTCTTATTATAATAATTCGGCCGGTAAAAATATTTTCTCGAAAAATTATTCAAAATTAAAATTTTATCACGAATTCTATAAATCGATTTCTATGACATCTCATCAGTCTCCGATGACAAATTAAAAGAACCATTACCGGTAAGAAAATTCGATTTTGAATAACTGCGCCTTTCACAACAATCATCAGATATAATCAAAATACGAATTTTACACTTAACAAAAAAACCAAAGACATCATGTTTTGAAAATGTATTGAAATCGAAAATTGTAAATTGAAACTAGTTATTTCCGAACTCTTGCAACACACATACGATTTCAAAGAAATCTTCACAACACGTACTGAAACTAATTGTCCTCAAATAATTTTTATACTTTGTTCAAGGTCAATCATTAATTCATTTAAACAATTTTTTTGTTAAATTATTATCGAGATTTTTTTAACGAAATTGGTAATTGAATTTATTTGTTACGATAAACAAATTTTTGATTGTAAATTTAACTGAGTTTATTTTGAGCAAGTTATTATCCAATTTAATATATTTTTTATTTTAATGACGTCATTTTTTATTTAATTATTTATTTTAATTTATTTCAATGATTAAGTTAATAATTTTTACTTATTTACTTTATTTAAATTTACTTTTAATTATTTAATTTAGTTATTTTAATTAATTAAATATATTATTTAATTTATTTATGTATTTTTCTAAAACTGGCAAAATTTTCCGCTCCAACTGTTTTGCAGGAGTGTTCACTGTCGTACTTAATATAAGAAATTAATTTATTTACGCTAATTGCAAAATTAAAATCGAAAGCCGCATCCTTTTGACAGTCTTCTTTTGATTGCTTGTTAGAAAAAAAGTATTAATATTATTCAAACAAAAGTTAATTACATATTGAAAACCTAAATTGAAACGTTATCTAAAGGAAAGGAAATTTAAATTTGCTATTTTCATCCAGAAAATTTTGCTTAAGCCTATCTCTTCATTGAATTCGAGATCGTCTAATAGAGGAATGAAGTAATTAGACTCAAATCAGACTCAATTAGAATAATTATTAAGCTAAATCAATTTGTTATTTTATCTTTACTTAAATCTTCAATTAGCAAGGTAATTAGACATGCGATTATTTTAACGATGTTTCGTTTTTATCATATTATAAGAACGACAAAAATAGTCTAAATAAAATGAGATCATATTGAAAGAATTTTAATTTATTTCTTTGAAATTTCTACTTGTATAACTCTCCCTCCGACATGTCGCTCCCAGCGGTTAACAAACCTTTTTGTCACATAGTAATAATATTACAATGGCCTGTATGCCTATTAAACATGAATGAGCGTGTCCTGAAAAATATATTACTTCTGTAGACAATGGACCAAAATCATTTATAATAAAGATATTTCATCAACCAAAGTTGATTCCAAAAAGTTGTCATTGATAGATTTCTCTTCTTCTAAGTGTAAAATGTTTAGAGCTACCAAATTTAGATCAATGCGATTTGGGCAGTGATGAAAAATATTTGATTAAAATAGGCCTATTTATGCAGACAAAACAATCTGATTCAAAATCCATAGATTTCATACGCAATTCTCAACCAGGCACTCTGAACCATGTGGATGGTTCACAACAGGAAATCGAATTCGTAGACTTTACATCAGCGACGTTCAACCATCTAAGAATTTAAAAAGAATAAGTAGTTTTATTTTAAACTTCTATGCTCCAGAATGTTTGAAAATTAAATGCAATTGAACATGTCAAGATGAGTAGCAAAATTCTTTATTTATGCTAAAATTATTTAAGGACTTAAACGCAAGTAATGAAGAAATAATAAAACCTGTTTTTGACAGCAATAGCTACATTGCTCACCCTGAAAATATATTACCCACAGCAATAGTAGATGAGAACATTAAAGTTAGAGAATTTACCATTGAAAATTTCATACCAGCTAAAACATCCACTAAAAATGAAGCGCCTATAAGTAGATTTGACAAATCTTCATTGCAGATAAATTTGTTTGCAACACCTTGAAATGGTATAGTTTCTATATTATATTAGATTGGTCAAAAACCAATACATCTCTTCCCCCACTCCTTGTCAGCAAATTAAAACATTAATGATACTGCGAACTGATTCTTTATAGACAAATATCCATATCACTCTCCGACCGTAAAAAGAAATGTAAAGGATGTTAGCTCCGTTAGCAAGAGGATGTATGGTCATGATTCAAGACGCGGTTTGATTCTCCAGCAGAGGAAATAGTCGATGGAGCACTCCAATATTGAAAAAAACAGTTGTTTCGTACAATGAAATTTTATAACCGGTTATAGCATTTAAGTATTTGAATAACAATTATTTCATTCTTAAGTAAGGTTTCATCTCTTTTAATGATTTAGCTTCAAATTTCGATATTTTTGAATTTTGGTTTTTTGAATGAATTTTTCACCCTGCTAACAAGTACGGAAGAAATCATTTTAATACCACCTCACACAGGATAGAAAGGAACACCTTTTCCACTTTTTTTGATTTGTGCTACAAAAGCTTTATACTTTTTCGCCTCAACCTAATGTATGTACCTTAATATCGCATACATTATATTTAGGAGATAATATCATTAAAATTCCATGGAAAATTTCGGTTTTGTTCTTTAATTTCTTTTTGATCTCAATTTTTTCAATTTTAAAAATTGTTTTGTTTTCTAATTTTACCATAATCAAATATTTAATTCTAGAGGATAAGAGAAAAAATTCAAAATTATTTTAAAAGTATACAATTTAATTATTTTATTTAGTCTTAAAATAAACAAAAGTTGTTTTACTTTTAAGCAGTTTAGTTATTATTTATATTTTCAACGAAAAAATTAATGATTTTATTCAAATTTATATTAAAAGATAATCGATTCCTAAGTAGTCGTATATTAATGGATGAACTTAATGCTAGTTGAACCAAAATTCATAGTGTGATGCAAACCAGCTAAACGTATGATGATGTCGAAAAGTCCGTAGACTGTCAGATTAATTAAAACTATATTAGCCTGAATTTTTTATGTGAAAGAAGTAAAATATTACTAAACATATTTACTTAGGTAAAATAATGGAATTTGTTTTAAAGTTTCATTATTTTGTTAGATATATTTTACGATTATTTAATTTTACAAGAAATCTGTCGTTAAAAAGTATAATGTATTTAAGTTATTATTTCTAAGAAAAGTTGAACCTGTTGAAATAATAAGGAACCTAAGTGAGGCCGATGAGGAAGATGATACTGCATTGATCCACAACTTACATGGTAGTTAAAATTTTTAATTGTGACAGAATGTATGTGTTGAGGGAATATTTTAAAATGTTTAATATGTATTTAGTTATATTTTAATAATATTTGGATAATTGTTTAATTGTTTAACATTTATATCTATATTTGTTGACGCTATTTCGATTATTTTATCTATTAATGATCGTTGTTGTTTTTCGAGTATTGCAACTGGCAATCGTGATAATGCATCAGCATTTGCATTTGCTTCACCTTTTCTATAATTAATTTTTATATCCATATCTTGGAGTCTCATAGCCCATCCGATTAATCTACTTGATGCATTTTTATTTTTCATTAAACTTTCTAACGGTTTGTGATCTGTTTTCAATATGATTTCTGCACCGTATAGATATTGACGAAAGTGTGTAATTCCAAAGACTATGGCTAGACACTCTTTTTCGATGGTAGAATATCGAGTTTCTACTCCTTTTAATAATCTACTGGCATATGCAATTACGTAATCTTTACCTTCTTCGTCCTCTTGACCAAGCACGGCTCCTTGTGCTCCTCCACTTGCATCCGTCATTAAAATGAACGGTTTTAAAAAGTCTGGATATCTTAAAATAGGTGTTGTTATGAGATTTCCTTTTAATTTTTCAAAAGCTTTTTGACATTGATCAGTCCATTTAAATTCTTTTTTAATCTGACTTTTTGTAGCATCTTTCGGAATTTTTGTTAGATTTGTAAGTAGAATTGTTATTTTCGAGTAATCCTTTTGAAATCTTCTGTAATATCCACATAATCTTAAAAAGCTCTGAACATATTTTATATTTTTTGGTACTGGAAATTCTTGTACTTTTATTACTATTTCTAGATCTGGCATTAATCCTTGTCCAGATACTTTATGTCCCAGAAATATTATTTTTAATCGTGTCCATTCACATTTAGTAGGCTTGATTTTTATACCGGCTCTTCTTAATTTTTGGACTTCATCTTTTATGTTCTTAATATGTTGCTTAAAAGTCTTTGATTTAATTATGACGTAATCCATATATACTAATGCATGGGGAGTATCTATTAAAGCTAAATTCATAGCTCATTGAAATGTTGCAGGTGCATTAGTTAACCCAAATGGCATTTTTAAAAATTCGTATAGGCTTTCTCCTGTAGTGAAGGCTGTTTTTTCAATATCTTCATCTTTTATTTTAATTTGATAAAATCCTTTATTTGCATCCAATTTTTTAAAGTATTTACATCCACCCAATTGATCAAACATTTCCTGAGGTTTTGGTGATGGATATGTATCTCTTTTTGTTACCGCGTTTAGTGCTCTATAGTCAATACACATTCTGACTTCGCCGTCTTTCTTTTTGACCGGGACGATTGGTGATGACCATGGTGATGCACTACCTCTTACTATGTTTTCCTCCATTAATTGTTTTACTTGTCGGTTAATCTCATCTTTTATTTTTGGTGGAGCTGTAAATGCTCGTTGTGTTATTGTGCTAATATGGATATAGAAAATGAGAAAAAAATTAAAAAGAATGCTGAAGATGTATTGATATTACCGAAGTTTAACATAAATTATAAAGAATTGAAAGGTAGACCAAGTATAGAGTTCC
>MQRK01227377.1:38283-52250 GCA_001938485.1 Girardia tigrina
AAAAACTTTTAAAATGGCGTTTTTTCTTTATTTTCAATATATATATATATATATATATATATGTATATAATATCAAATTACTTTAGCTATATGTAATTTTTAAGATAAAAATGTCTTTTGCAAATAAATCGTAAATAAAAATACAAAAATACTTATTTTTATTTTTTTCATTAAATAGCTATTGTCCATATTTATTTAATCTGCTTATTCAACGTTAAGTCAAATAAAAACACATTTTATGTCATAATATTTATTAATTTTTTTTAGAACTATCTGAAAAAAACATTTATATATATATATATATATATATATATATATATAAATCAAAGATACAATTTTTATAATCTTTTATTTAAAATCTAACCATGTTTCTCCAGTAAGGTACCCTCAGTTGTGAATAAATTTCAGATTACAAATAATTTATATGGTGATTGTGTAATTTCTATTTTTTTAAAAAACTTCAATATGATTGGACAATTCACTTTGGATGTTTAAGTATGTTTAATGACTTATTACCAATACTTACGTGACTTACTTCTATGGTTTTTGTCAAATTAAAATGATTTATTTATAAAAAAAATTATTTTCAAAATTTTACAGTTTTGAAAAAAAGAAGTCCTCAATAGAAAGAAGTTTTTGTATCTATTTCACTGGAGCGCATTGTTTTGTTCGGTTGTAGATTTGATTTTTTAACGAACTTGCTGCTACCACTAGTACAACCAAAATTTTCATTTGTAGTAGAAAAGTGTGCTTATATGTTTTTGTAATAAACTGTACTGACCATAACTTAATTTGAAACGTTAAAGCAGATTCATTTAAAATGCATTAATCGTTTATTTCCTTTTTTATTAGATTTTTGTTTTCCTGTGTAACTGTCTTTCTTGGTCGTGTTAATGGTTGTATTTTGGCTGTCCGATATAAATTCCTGATTGTATTTCATTTTGTTTATACTTTTCGGAGAATATAAAAAAAAACTTTTATTCATAGATTTTCATGGTTTGCAAAATCATTTCACTAACTTGTTAAACTGTATTATTATCCTGTAAATCGTATACATATAACTGTTTCTGGAATGCTGATAGGAGTCACCTTTTCTTCATATTGTTTAGACTGTACTAAATGTTCATTAATTCCGCATTTTGAAAAAAAACAATTTTCTTCACAACTATTAATTTCTTCAGCAAATGGACACATTTTCTTATGGAAGGAGTTTTCCATTCGATGAAAACCGATTATACTCTGAGAAAAAAGATCTTAGAAGGAGAAGGAATATGAAATTACGTAAAACCGATCTCATCAAGCTTCTAGAGACTAAACTGCATGATTGAGTTTTGTCTTGAAAGAAAAACAAATTTTTAAAAATGCGTCGGTAAAATTAACGTTTCTGTAGCGAAGCCACAGTAATCAATGCCAAGAATAATGTATTTCAAATCCAAAACAAATACAAATAAATTCAAACTTTCTTTCATGGAAATGCGTCTCCAAGTTTGTTCAACTTCGTGTATTGAATTTCGTCTTAAATGTTTGTTACATTCAATTTTCGACTAAACTTTTCATTTTGATTTTATATTCTTATAAAATTTGCATTTTTATAATTGTGAGGAATATTTGGTGTGTGGATGTTTTTTTGTAGTGTTTGCATGTTTAAATGTTGTATGTTGATTTGGGATTGTGCCTCTTCTAACCAGATGGATGATTAATAATTTAATTCTTATAATCTGAAACTAATTTATTTAAATTTAGATTTAATATTCAAATTTTTAATTTTTATTATTGCAACTTTTAAATAAGTTTATTGATTTTATTTTTGTAAATTTTTAAATAATTAAAATCAAATTAATGTTTAAAAATGACTATAAAAATATTTTATTTCAGCCAATAAAATTTAAATAAAATATTTTTAAATAAAGTGGTCTTCTCAAGTATAGTTCAGATTATGATGGGAGATATTGAAAATTGATTGATGGATCTAAGTGAGAGCAATACTATTGATCATCATAAAGATGATAATAAATGTGAATGTAATAAATGTTCTGTCAAATGTGTGAGTTCTCTTAACAATAATAATGTTAAAACGATTAAATTCTCACTTAAGACTTCAATTTCAATTATTTCCAACCCTAAAATTTTCCAATATTTTAATTTATAAAACATATTTTTAGTCTAAAATTTCTTCCGCTATATTTTAACATATGAAATATTTTAAATATTTTGAGAATTACCTTAACAGACTTTAAATATTAAAATTCAAAATTTATATGAGCTCCCTAAAATCTTAACATTTCCCATCTTTTTTGAGATTTTGATTTTTTTGACATTTCGTTCAATCTTTTTATTTTTAAGTCTGTTACTCCTTTTATGAATCTGTTCTATGATATCATATGGTCCCATAAATTTCTCTTGTTTTTTCGCTCTTCTCTTCTTTCTTATTCAAATAATATCACCATCTTGAATTTTCTTTGTATTTCTTTTTCTATAGGGTTGTATTTTTCTTTTATTTTTTGTCATATACTTCCTTTATCAGTTTTATTGTCGATGAACCATTGATGCATATCTATCTTTCTGCAAAACATTACGTCTGCTGGGCTGAACCATATCGTTTTCTGTTTTCTTTGCGTCTAACGCGAATTCCAGCTCCGGTAATAAGTCTGTCCAACTCCTTGCATTAATTTTTTTAGGCTTGCTTATATAAGTTCTAAAATCTTTCAAAACTGACTTTCGATAATCAACAATTCTAACAATGTTTTTTGTTGAGGACGTAGATCTCACAGAAGAATTTGTTCGAAATACAAAAGAAATGATTGCAAGATAGTTTTCGTGTGTTACGAATTGATAAATCATTGCTAATGGTTGATCACCAACACAGATTTGTGATAGGTTTGGGTACATCGAATGTATATTTCTAATACACCTTCCCTTAATTAAACGTTATTAGTTTGCTAAGAAGGGTTTTTCATAATTCGACCAAAATTCTTTGATAGTTTTATTTTCATTAGACAAGAGATATTGCACGAATATATTCGCAAATTCTTGCTTTGCCATTTCATATCAATCGAGGATTACTGTTGTTGGAGACATCGAAAATACATTTTCAATTTTAACAGACATAACACATTATACAACCGCCGTCTCAAGCAACCACATTCTTAATCAAATAAGAATGCAATCTTTAACCATTAAAAAGTTTATTAATTACAATTTAATTTTAGAATATTACTAATTTAAAATGATTTAACATAATCGCTAATGTACTATATTTTGTATTTCAGACATTAAATTATTTCTATGTGACCAAAGCTCCATGATACATTGTTGCTTGTACATCCGGTTGTTCCATTCCCATGGGGAAATCCAAGTTGCATTTCAAGTTAAAGGGATATTTGTCTTAAGAATGTTATATATTTTTCACTTGTGATCCTGAAACTTGATATATTACAGCAGTGTATAGTTCTTTTTAAATCTTTCATCCTTAGTGTGTAGGAAATAGGAAAGGATTTCATCTCGTTTCCAATATGAGGTAAAACTACTTTCAGCCCGTATTTAGACCTATCAACAAAAATGTACATTCTTCCGAAAGGTTTGTGATTGCCAGCTTAGACGCCAGGATGGGATTTCATAATGTTCATCAAGATAAAAAAATTCAATCAATCTCATATCTCTTTTTCACTGAAATCCTGGCGCTGCAATAAAGAAATCTCTAACCATAAAGCCGTTAACTCAGAAGTTAGTTTTTGTTCAAGTCAAGATCTCTAACCAAGTCATTTAATTCTTCTTATGTGGTAAAATGGAAGGATTGATCATTAAAAGAGAAATCAGGATGAGATAAATTTTCTCTTAAGTCAAAATGCTTTTCCTTTCCATCATCATCATCATCAATATTAGAGAAAGGTGAAGGCCTTTGACCTTGTAGGTCTAGAAAGTGAAAGTCAGGCCGGGTTACTGATAGAATTTATTAATAAGCCACTGTAGTTATTCCTAATATTTTCTATATCAAAAAATAGCAGTCATTGTTGTGATCCTTGGTCTTACATCAAACCATTAATACAGCAAATAGCATTGACATCCTTGAACAATAAAGCAACTACCGTAAGTTTGTTGCACAGCAATTACAGTATATCTGAAGATCCTACGGTTTATTTTGTACTTTATATACAACAGGTGCCATTGATCTTTCTAGTTTCAAATTCAAATGAGACTTGTCTAAATGTTATTAATAATGGCAGTTATCAAGAAGTGATGCTATTAGCGAATAATTTAATAAATAACTCAACAGGAAAATCAATCTTCATTTTTATTGACGAATTCTTCGATTAGAATCATCTCCAAATGGAGAATTGTATAGCTTGTGCAACGGAGGGAGTCCCTTCCGTGATTGGTGGCGAACTTTGCATATTTAAAGATAATTTCCAGATGTTCTGACTATCCCATGTATAACACAACAACAGCATCTGGCTGCAAGATCGCTGAACCCCAACCTTCATTATTCTTTGAAGAATAGTATTCCAGCAGTGAATAGAATCAAGGTAAATGTAAAAGCTCAAGACTTTTAAAAGCTTACTGCAAAGATAACGATTAACAACATTATCGTCTTTTGCTGCCTATACAAATCTGGTAGTTGTCTGAACTTTATGATTAGCTGAACTTTTATGAAAGCATTTTACAATTTTTCAAAAGCCAAAAAGACTTAACCTTTTATCACAGATTGAAAAGTATTAAAATGGATGCTTTCTACCTGGCTGACATTTATCGTAAGTTGAGTTGGAAGGTAAAACCATAACTTTGATTGATTGAAAAAAGCCATCACATTTTGATTGATAAGATAGAGCTACTTCGAAATAAAGATTCTCTGAAAGAAGGATCTTTAGTGGTACAAAAAAATAAAACAAAAACTTTAGTGGTACAGATTAAATGATTTGCTGAACATCTCGCTGTATTGAAACAGATATCTTAACAAGAATTCATGATAATGTTGACTTAAAAATAGAGTCGTGGGTAGTAGTTCCATCGACTAGAACTTTCTGTGAAAAAGAGTTATTGGAGCTTCAAAAGGATGTAAAGGGCCATATAAAATGCTCTAAAAAGTACATGACAAACTATTTTAATCCATATACCCAAAGTTATAGAGGAAGATTTGCCTAATATTACTTGCAATTCTACATCACATCGGTTTCTATGCTGTGACGAAGTTTCTCACTTTGGAAAGAAATCGCATTGATATATTTACAGGGGTATTTATATATTGCTGTTTCGTGCATGAAATTAACATTGTATCCGTCGATTATAAACTTCGAGCACAAGGGTCACATCAATATTAATACTTTTGTAAAATTCTAATAAAGTTTAATTTATAGATCATTTTTATTTATTTTTATATATTTTTTTCAATTACGTATTTAATTCTAATTTAATTAGTATGATTTTTTATAATTATGTATTATATTTATATTTTACTAATATGTTGATATGATATTGTTTTACTATTTATTGTAATGTCCAGACGCGTACGAAGGGGGATTTGGGGTATATATCCCCCCGAAAGAAAATTGAATTACGATCTTTATTAGGTCTAAGCTTTTTAACAGCATATTAATAAGAATAATTTTATGTTTAAAATGTGAATTCTCTAAAAATTTCAGAAAATATTTTAAAATTTTTGGGAAATCCTCCAACCCAAAATAAATTATAATATTAATAATTTCAAAGTTTTTTAACCAAGATTTAATAAGAATAAATTAAAATGTTTATGTTTAAAATGTTAATTATCCAAAATAATTAATATTTTGTAAATTTAAGAAAATCCCCCCGAAAAATTTAAATTATATTTATTAACAGCATCAATATGAGTTTTACAACATTTATTAATATCACAAGCGCATTCACTATTTGACATTTTTCTTGATCAATTTATTTCTGAGATCAAACTAATTATTTTCAATAAATGAAAATCTGTTAATAAAAATTATTAATTATAAAGAATATAATTGGTTAAAATTAAATCTAAACATTTAAAAAAAAGTACATATTAAATTAATATATTCAAATTTTAAATTACATTAAAAATTAAATAATACATTCAAAAATTATTTTAAATCTTTTAAAATTAAATTAAATTATTTTTAATTAGTAGGAATCATTATAATTATCATTAGGAATGAATATTAAGAACATTTAAGCAAGTCTTGTATAAATCTTTACTGTAATTACATTTAGAGTCATTAAGACTCTAAGAAGGTCTTTCATCGTTTGTCATCGTCCTAATTGGTTTTCTTATTTCTGTTTTTAATCATGATTATTCAAACAATTTTTCTAACTTATTTTTTAAAATATTTTTCCTCTAAAAAATATTAATTAAAAATATTAATTTTTACCATTTCTCAATAAATCCCAAAATAATAAAAATGACATCAAATTATTAAAAATGCATTTAATTTAAATTTAACTAAAAATTTATTTAATTTCTTTATTATTTATTATTTTTCTTATTATTATTATTATTAATTTTATTATTATTATCATTATGAATCATTATCATTAATTATCAGTAGGAATCATTATTATTATCATTATTATTATTATTATATATTATTATTATTATTAAAATTTATTATTTTTCTTTATTGTAAACAGTTGATAAAAGGAAGTAAAAATTATTTATTTTAAATAAAATATATTCATTGAAGTTGATATAATTTATTTATTTTATTGACTTCAAATTGTTTATTTTTTAAAATCTTTTAAATTAATTAGTTTAATATCAATGTTTGTTTTATTTTTAAGATAATACAAAATATATTTATTTAAGTATTTATAACTTTTTCTTTATTCATTTAATTTTGTTTAAAAAAACTATAAAAGAAAAGTGTTATAATTTATAATTTATAACATCTAAAGAAAGATGTTCAAACATTGAAAACAAATGTTCGGGTTATTCGTGGGGTCCGGCTTACACAATTACAAATATTTATTCGTACTAACAACATCAATATGATTTTTCAAACATTTATTAACATCACAAGCATAATTGTCATTACTACGATTATTCAAACCACTTTCACTATTCGACATTTTTCTTGATTAATATATTTCTGAAATTCATCCTTCTTTTAATAAATGAAAAATATTTATTAATGTTAATTAATAATAAAAGTTCTAATTGGTTAACATTAAATCTAAACATTTTAAAAAAAATATACCAATTAAATTAATACATTAAAAATTAAATATTACATTCGAAAATCTAATAATTTTATTTAAAAATTTTAAGTCTTTTTACTTTAAAATTAAATTAAATTATTTTTAATTAGTTAGAATCAAAGAAAATACCAATCATCCATCTGTGTAGGAGAGGCACAATCCGAATCAACATACAACATGCACAATATAAAACAACAAATAATTCAAAACATTTCTCCCAATTCGGAAATTAAAAATTTTGCTAATGATAAAATTTTAATTAAGGCCAACAAATTCTTCATCTAATTCTAAATTAAAGTTTTCCAATATGTCCTTAAAATTTCCGGGTATTTGAGTTCCACGTTCTACTTCAGGTTCGACATCATTTGTACTTTTGTTAGACTCAGAAATCTCTGTTAAAACATCATTTGGATAATCGCAAATCATTGACGTTGGAAATCCATTTTATAATACCACCGCATACGATTATTTCTTCATTGATCCCGATTTAGTATAGGAATGAGGGCCTGGTACCACCCATTTCTCTTATTCATCTCTCATTCCAACACACAATTCAAAACATTCCTCACAATATTCTTAATGAATTCTATGTTTTTTAACTGACTATTAATAAGAATAAGTTAAAGTGTTTGAGTTAAAATTTGGAATTATCCGAAACAATTAATATTTTGAACATTTAAAAAAATCCCCCCCTATAAAATTATAATTATGATCTTAATTACCTACAAGTTTTGCAGAACATAGAAATTTGTATTCCTCAAAACATAAAATATATTGCAGATAACGAAATCTTTCTATCTATAGAAGCCAGTAATGAACAATGGCCAAGTGATATGAGTTGTATTAGTGGTGTTTCGATGGTATAATTAATTTTATTATTTTAATAATAATTAATTAATTTTTTTAATGTAAAAATTAAAGTCGAAAAAGAAATCGAGCATTGCATAATAGTATATCCGCTCTCCGAAATATTTTTCTGCTTACGCGCCTTGTAATGTCGAACATTTACTTCACTGAAATTGAATTAAATTAATAAATTCTTGGAATTATCCATAACTACATTTCTTTAGTTTAAATTGTTAGTTTTGATTAAAATTTTACTTTTTACAATTTCACTTTATTTTTTGTTCATCCTATTAAAATGGTTGATTTTAATAATCACTTTGTAAAAATTTTAACATCTATTACAAATATTTACACAATGTTTTGGAGGTTCTACCATTTTTTATTAAAAAGTTTTTTAGGGGGATGTTTACAAAACAAGATTAAAAAACACTGGTTGAAAAGTTTAATCTTTTTCTGTTTTTGAATATAGCGGTTTTTCAAAAATTTTGCGGAATCAGGTATTGTAAAGGTAACCCTAACCATATACTACAAGGATTTAAGTACGGTATCTTTTCAAGATGAGCCGTTCAATGTACGTAACTACATTGCCAAACGTTTGGAAAGAACGAAATACTTGATGTCATCCATCATAAATGATAGGATATTTCTACCAGCACTTATTCGTAGCATACCTGTCAAGTAATCTCAGCTGATGTTGAACGCTGCTTTTATATTTTTGTAAACATTTTGTGGAAAGACAGAAATTTTATTCCATCAAAGGTGGTTCACTATTTACAATAGGCATACAATAAAAATAAGGAAGATTAATTGCATCAACTAATACTTCTTTTGCGCTTAGAAGAAATAAATTTGGTTTGGATTTACTCATTTTTCTATCTAAAGTGTGTTAAAATAATGTGTTTTGTAATAAGTCTGTTTTATAGTTGTGGTGGGGGCAGAGATCCGGTATGACCGCGTCCCCGATCACTTAAGTTCAAAAATTCCATGAGGTTCCGCACGTTTGATGGACCCGCATCTGTTAGCGACGGGGATCACCATTGGGTTGTATAGAAGGACGGTGACCGCGGAGTGGGCAGTCGCAGTCAACGCAGCATCAGATCCAACGCCAATTCGGAACAGAGGGCGTTGAGCCGCACGAGGATCATCTGTGTGCTCGAGATCCTGAGAAGCTCCACCGAATTGGGGTAGTACCAACCATGGCTGGAACCAATCCATAAACTAAACAATCGTTATTGTTATCATCATTGTTAGGAATTAAAAAATGTTTAGAAAATTTTTGAAATAAGGTTAAATTAAATATGCACAAATTAAACTTTAGATATATTTAAATATGTAAAGTTTTAAAAAAAGTTATTTTACATCGTCGATCGATTATAGACATCATAAGGGGCAAATAATAACGAAAAATCCATTGTTAACGCTTATTATTTCTCAAACGTACACTTTTTCGAATTCTTTTCATCGTTCATAATTTTATTTTATTTATATATATTTTATTTATAAATATTTAGTGATAATTCATCATGGCTGGAACCAATTCATATATTAAACAATTATTATTATTATTATTATTATTATTATTATTGTTAGGAATTTAAAAAAGTTAGGGAAATTTTTGAAATAAGGTTAAATTAAATATTTACCAATTAAAATTTAGATATTTTTAAATATGTAAAGTTTGAAAAAGAATTTTTTTTAAATAAGAAGATCTAATTAAATTGTTAATAATTCAGTTTTTTGAAATAGTATAAATGTAATAGAGAAATTTTTAATGTGGAACGATTTTAAAAAAATTAATAAAATTAAACAAAACGATTAAATATTTTAAAATGTTATCGTAATTTAAAATTGATTTATAACATCAAAATAAAATCAAATATTAATATTATAAGTATTTTGTTTATATCGGTTTGAGATTTATAAAACAAATTGTTTCTCAAAAAGTAATTTTGTTTACATATTAGATTTAAACATTTTTTTGTGTATTATAATAAAATTTGGATGTCTGAAATAACTTTTAATAATAATTCAGGGGATGTTCCCAGAACATCTAATAATCATTATTATACAGTCTCCAGTCGTTAAACCACCACCCTCGCTAACCGCCAAGAAATTTCTGGAACCGTTTTAAATACAATTGAAAACCTTTTAAACCGCCGTTCCCTCAAAGTCCGCCAACCTTCAATACAAAATAGGAACAAAATATATGGATACCTCGTTAAAATGCCAATGTGAGTGGGGAGTTGATGAAACTGTATCAACGGAAGGAATGTTATCCACAGAGCTTATTTTTGACCTAGTTCAAAGTTGGTACATAATACACTGTAGGATGTAAAATTCTTTCAATATTTTTAGAACTTTTGTAATTCCTCTTTTAGAAAGTGATGCTGATGACATTAACGCTGATGAAGATTCAGGCGACGAAAGTCCAATGCTTGTCCCAACTGCAAAGGATGCGAAACGATTCATGAAGACAATTCTGACTTATCTAGAAAGTCAACCTATTTCGGATGAAGAAGTTTCTGTAGCTTTAAAGTTGTCAGCAGTTATTAATCGTTGCTCAATTTACACCAACCTTTTACTCCAAACTATTTTAAAGTTTAATATTTTCTGGTATATGTAGTTTTGAACTGTTGGTGATGAGAATAGCCACTAAAAAATAACACGACATTCGGAGGTCAAAATTGAAGACATACTTTAAAAGTTAGTTCACGACTTAATCACTCCCGTTAATAGATTTTATAAAACGTCAGAAATAAGTAAAATTAATGCTAGTAGATAATTCATTGAAACCTCGATAAGCCGCAAAATTATGGTGGTTCAAAACGGTTTCGTTAAACCGCCATTTTTATCTGCAACCAAATGTGGCGGCTTAACAAGGGAAGACTGTATTATTATTAGTAGTATTATAATTGTTATTAATATTTTTTTACATTATTGTGACACGAAATTAAACTTCTTATTTATTTTAGATGTATATAACACTAGTCAATTGTTCGCAAATCAACAGAACTGACCCCCCTCAAAATCGAAGTGGTCATGCGTTATTTTCAAATCGTTTATTCACCTATTACAATTATTCTAGTATTATTTTATCTTCAATTAGTTTGCTCCTTAACACCCTTGCAGTGTTTATCTTTAATCATCGTATATGGAGGAAGTCTCCAATCAGCGTCATACTCAAATGTCTGTCCATATTCGAAGCCCTCTTTAATACCACAGTTCTTGTAAAAAATTCATACGATAGTTTCATTATCCTTTCAAAGATAAGTCATTTTAAATCTTACTTTACTCTATTAACTGAAATGTTATTTTTATTATTTATTCGATTATTGGGTATAGTTTTTCTGATCTGCAGAAATTGTACCATAGCCGTTCTGGCGGCCCATCGATATGAGTGCATTTGTCGACCGGTCGGGGCCAAACGATACATTAATGTGGGAAACATTTACAAAATTGAATTAGTAATTTTCATTATTGCAGTTTTGAGCGCCTTGCCAAGATCATTTGAAAAATGCTTCGAAATTTGCGCTACCCCTTTGTGGCATATTGAAAGAAAGGTGTCCCTATTAGATTCAAGTAAATGGTACCTTTATCTTCATAAAGGGGTAGTTTTATTTATTTTCCAAAGTGGAGGACCGGTGATTATCGTTTTTATTCTAAGTTTTTATATTCTTCAAGTGATAAAGAAAATGAAAAAGTTTCGCAATCGTAATTCAAGCAATAAAATTCGACCCCAACCCTTGGGGGATAAAATAATCTTTCCGCTTTGCTTGATATTTTTCATTCTTGAATCTCCGGCATTTTTCAGTAAAATCCTCGAATCGTATTTTCGATCAAAAAATCTTGTTGTCATTGATCATACGTTACTTGTGGTGGCCAATATTTGTATTTATTTGGACAGTTTGATCAACTTTTTAATTTATATTATTTCCAACCCGACCTTCAAACAAGCTTTTATGGAAATTTGGAAAACGAATCTATTAATAAGAACAGAAAATTCTCATTTAACACCATTAACAAATGTCACTTGAATTTTATTTACTTATTTTATTGTGTTTTTAACAAATTTTTATTATATTTATTTTAATTGTAATTTGAAAAATAAAACTTGGATTTTTATCAGAATTTACAAAAAATACAAAAATTAGAAAAATATATTGATAAAAAATATATAAATAAATATTCAAAATAACAAAAGATGAATATATTTTTTTCTGAAAACAAATAAATAAAATATTTATTTCTAAAAAATAAATAAAATATTCGTTTTTTTATCTAAGAGAAGCCAAAATTTTATTAATTAAATAAAATAAAATTTTAATGTTCTTTTCTCCATGATGAAATTTTTATTATTTATTTTGAAGTTCAATTAACTGAAATATAAATAAAAAAAGAATTGTAAATAATTCTTCTATTTATTAATTCAATTTTGAAATTGTAATTATATATTATTTTATTAAAATAATTTATAATGTTCATAACGAGTCTTTAATTATTTATTTCAGTTTGATTTTAAAATTTTAATTGATATTTTTAATAGATAAAAAATAAAATATTATTAAATCGTTTTTTTATTTAACAAATTTTTAAAAAATATTATAAATAAAATGTCCAAAATTAAATTATTTGTCTGTCTTTTCACTATATCTAAAATAATAACTAGTAAATCAAAAAATTAAAATTTTTATATCCATTATTTATGCATTTAGAACTCTGCTTTGCAAACAAAGTTTTAAAAATTTAAAAAGGCCTTCAAAAATAGGCTTCTAAATTCCACGGATACATGTATATACCTACATATATATACCTATATATATAGAAAGTAAGCTAATAAAAAGAATGGAAAAAAAGATATTCATTTGTTAAATTTCAGATAATTTCGGTCTAGAAGGAAAGGCACTCTATGCGATAGACGTTGGCCAAGTCTTGGGGCTCTCCGTAGCTGCCAAAACGGCTCACCAATCTTAGTCTTTTTGCGTGGGCAGGCCGATAGTGCACGAAGGAGATAGAGTTCTTTCTGCTCAGTTAGGGTCTGTTTATATATTTTGAGTACAAAGGGACATGAACCGATATTATGAGAACTTGTTTTAATATTCAGAAATCTTACTGGAACTTTGAGTGGAAAATGGTATTCTAACAAGGAATTTTGGTACATACAAAAATTTCAAAAACATATAATTAATACTTTTCAATTAATTCAAATGGCAATCGGGTTAAAAAAACAAAAAATAGCCATTTTTCCAAACATTTATTTTTATTTTGCAATACTAGTTTCGCCATATTGGCATCTTCAGTTGACTAATTGAAATTTCAGATTCAAGTCCATTTTATATAGCGGTAGACTGTTATGCAATACTCAATTTAAGGCTTTTTTTATATAATTTTAATTTTTTATTACTTTTTTTTAATTAAAAAAAAATAATAACAAGAATAAAACGTCTAAAAATCAATATTCAAAATTTTAATTATTTATTCAAAAAGAAAAAGAAAAAAAAGAAAAAGACAAAAAAAGAAGAAAACTTAACAGAAAACAAAAAAACTAAGATACATATAAATATTTAAAAAATGATGATAGACTATTTTTAAAAAACAAAAAACGATCATCAGAATTTATTGTGATTAATTTCGACGGATCAACCGTCATCATCAGACTGAATTAACAATGATATACTCGCGTTTATATACCAAAGCAATGTTTATGTAATCATTATGTCATTTAAATCATGAAAATACTTTCAATAAAGTTGAAGAGGATGGTGTTTGGACATTGATTTTAGGATCAAAAGATTTAATCAACAATGCTTCAGTAAGTAATTTTAAGATTTTGTGTTCACAATTTGATAATTACTGGGAGAGGGTGATGTGTGAAGCATTGTTGATTAAATCTTTTGATCCTAAAATCAATGTCCAAACACCATCCTCTT
>MQRK01227385.1:3930-14040 GCA_001938485.1 Girardia tigrina
GGGGAGAATGCCCATTTTTCCCCTACTTATTCTTCATATTATTTATTAATTATCTACAGTTTTTATATTTAATATATTGATCTGATATGCCCTGTTCATACAACAATTTTATGAAACAATATATTTATGATATGACTTTCTCATAATTAACTAAATTTTATCGATGTCTCCGCCGAGAGAAAATAAAGGTAGACGAGTGGACAACCGTCAAGTTATGTCAGACGAGAAGAGTCGTTTGAAGGAAAGAATATGGAGTAAGTGGATGAGGGTCAGCAGAGTAATAAGAAGCGAGGACGCCGAATAGGGAGAGATGAGCAGTAGTCAACGTCGAGTTAAGTCTCAGAATTAAGTAGTGTAAATAATCAGTTAATGGATAAGGACGACTATGTAAATAATCAATTCATGGATGAATATGGCAGTGTAAATACTCAATGTGGGGAATTCATGTATTCAGAAGTGGGTGAGGAATTCTCGGTTAAAGGTGGTGTCCTGCGATTATGGGACGTAATAAGGTAAAAGGTCGAAAGATTAAGGCGAAAGTAAAATTCATAAAATCCTCTACGCGAATAATCAGTTAAGAAGTTAAAGAGGAGAGCAGAATAATTATTGACCTTGGTTGGTATATTTCGCTGTAGTGTGCTCGTCTGTCTTTCTTTTTTAACTGTGTGTTAGTACGCCAGAGTAAATATTAAAGCAAAGCTAGATTTAGAGATCTTATAATTTAATATTACGATTGGTGGATCGTTTAGTAGTTATGGTTATTACTACAATCATTGTTTTGATTCCAAGATCAATAATAATAATCGCATGAAAGAATTAGTTAAAAAGGTTATCGATTTATTGCCTGTTAGTATCAATGTTACGTTGGATGAATGAAAATATTATTTTATCGATATATACAATTAATCAAATGTATGGAAATTATAAATATAATGTGATTACCAGTTCGAACAATTGACTTAATTTTATTTTTTTTATTATTTTTTTTCTTCAAAGACGTTAATGGATTTATTTAGTGGTGGATTGGTTTAAGTTAATTGATTTAATTAAAACGTATTATCTATTTATTAATTTATTATTATTTTATTAAATCAAATTTTTCAAATCTAAATTTTAATATGATGAAATTAACGAGTAAAGAGCTATTTTGCTTGAAACGAGCGTTGCGAGGTATAAAATAACTTAGTAGGTTCGAGCCTAGAAATTTTAGCAATTGTTTGCAGCGTGTTGTTAATTAAGCGTTAATTTAATTTATTGATCACTAATTAATTAATTTATCGTTAAACTGAAATAAACACTCCGAAGAAAATAATGGAGTTAAAATCCAAACAAAGACCATGAGATCTTATTACTTATCATCAATATAATCTTGAAAATAAAAATTTCTCATGAATATAGAATTTCGTTGTTTCGATAACTAATCTCCTGACGTTGAGGCAAAATATCATTTCGAGTTCTGCAATAGTCGAATGATAATGACAAGACTTTCAGATGGAGAAGTGCAGAAAATGATGATGTACCAAAATGAAAGTCAAGGGAAGAGATATTTCAGAGAGGGAGAGATAGTACTCGTCCGAGTGGACCCTACACAGAGAAACTACCCCTAATAATAATTCCACTTGAAATAATAAAATCAGATTTATGTAATTAACACTAAATAAAATTATTAAAGAAAATTATTATCGAAATTAAAGGTGAGAACTGAATAAAAAATTTGTCAAGAATTTATTTGTTTAAATAATCTAAGTTCGACCTTTAATTCGCGGCACGAAATTAAAGTTCGTCAAGAATTAGGATTTTGGAAATCAAATTCTACCATCAACCTATACTCTTGAATCAGAGAAGACATTTTCAATTTATATCTCGGACAGGTAGTTCACTTTATTTAATTCCGTCATCGAATCTCGCGTTTTATATCTAATTCTATCATAAATCATTATGTCATCATAAAATCACTTATCATAAATCATCAAATATACAAGAATAGCGATTTTTAAAAACACATATAACAATTAAATTAAACATTGACCCAAGAATAACTAAAATGCTACTCAATAATATTTATTATTTTATTATAAATTAACTATTATGTGAGATCGGATAGTGATAATGCTAATTGTCATTTTTCGATAAAACGGAATTTTCCTCATCTCGGCCGCTATATTGTTCGTTTCATATGAACTGGCGGCTCCATTTCGTCGAGGATCGATATAACGCGATCGCCTCCGACGAACGATTCGATCGTTATTGACCTTACGTCGATGATTATGGGGATTGCGTAGCTCTCCTCGTTCACTGACGGTGCAAACGTCCGTAAACCAACTGGCGACATCTCCATCAAGGGGCAACGGCGGCGGCGACGACGACGGACCGGGCTTACTCTGAAGCGGGAGGCGTGTACTTGATATATAAACTAAGCATTAAATTAATAACACACTAAAGGCCTATAACTGACAAACAAGAGAATAAAGTCGTAATATTATTATTGAATAGGTTTATTGGATTATAAATTATTAACAAGGATAATGACAACCAACAACATAAAAAATACAAAATAATGATTTACAATTAATTCGCGGTTCTGTAGTCGGTCGGAATGTCTCGGTTGATTATTCCTTCTCGTCGACGCGTCACTCGGATGAAGAGTTCTTTCAAATTGTCGATCGGTTATCGTAACAGCGGGTTATTCGTGGATTCCGTGGTCCTCGGTTAATCTCTGTTCGTGTCCTGTTCTCGTTTCTTCTGTTATTCTGTTGTTTTCTTCGCTGTGGGTTTAATACACTGTCGTAGCTCTGTTCTCAGATTTTACGTTCAGTGGAATCAAGTATCTTGCGTTAAAATGGATTGTAAAAATGTGTTCAAAAAATGTGCAAATAATGACGAAATAGCTAACGTATTTATCGGGTTGATGAGACACCCTTCCATTTGATTTTATCCAATTATCTAGTGTCAACTAATGGTCTGGAATTTTCCATGATGCATATTGGTCAATCCGAGTAAGTGTGTCTATGAAATATTTTTTCAAAATTTAAAATTTTTATTATATTATAGAAATCGGTGCTTGTGTGTCTTGGCGTGTTGAAAATTCTTGGAGACATGCATGTCTGTAAATCATAGATGATTTACCATGTTCGATTATTTTTGGATTTTTATATGACTCATGGTAAGTTCTTAATTAATCTTTGTCTATTTAATTAATTTTTTAATTCTTTTAAGACATAACTTTTTTCGGGAATATCTTACGACCTCGCGGGTTTTGTTCAGGGCTTCGGCGTCTTCGGGGCTATACGTGGAGGGTCTGTCGACCTCGTAATGTTAACGGATCGTCTTGGAGGTAACTTCATTAATTTTGGCCTTTCTTTAGTTAATTGTTTTTCTTTTCAAAGCTCTTAGCGCCTTTCTGAGCCTTTTTGGAGTACAATGGTTTATTCTCAAAGATGTGTCCCGCTCTGCTTTACTTGCGGTGAATCAATTATTCGTTTTCTTTCATCGAGTGAGTTTTTTACTCTGCTTGTTTATTTTCTTGACGGATTGCTTTCAGTCTTAACACGGCATAAAACATCTCTCTGGGTGATCGGGGTTGTTTCAAATTCGTTTTATTGTTTCAAATATATGTATTATTTTTATAGTCTTCGCTTTTTCTTTTCTGGTTAATCGTTTTATGTTTGCTATTTGAATTTATATTGGGCCGTAATATTGCACTTAAACAGCGTTCTTTCTTTTATTTTCTTTTCTGATATTTATAATTCTAATCTTAGTTTCTCGACCGCAACAAATTAATGATAATGGTATGCAAGAGGTTATACACCGAATCTCTCCACAATCATTTTGGAAAACTTTTTTCGCCTATCAAAGTCACAATTACTATACGAATTGCGTACGGTAAAGCTTAAGATCAAGCTTCACAAGCAAACGGTGATATTTCGTTCGTGGCAGGTCAAGAGCGGCTGCACTACGAGACATAGACGTTGAAGGATCTGTGGCGACCAACTTTTGACCTTGTTCGAGCAATTCAGGCGATGTAGATGTATGCACCACGCTCCGGTAGACCAGTTGAAGTTGATGGCGACAAAATAACAGCACTGTTCAAATCTAATCCACATATGGCGATAAGAGAAGTTGCAGAGACTCTGGAAATATCAAAATCAAGTGTTGGAAGTCATTTAAAGAAACTTGGATTCGTCAGTAAACTCGATATGTGGTTACCACATGAATTGAAAGAAATTCCTTTGGTGAAACGTATAGACATTTGCGATTCCCTTTTGAAGCGAGAACAAAGTGATCCATTTTTGAAGCGTTTGATTACGGGTGATGAAAAATGAATTGTTTACAACAATGTGGAACGCCGACGATCATGGACAAAACGTGGTGAGCTTACCAAAACGATCCCAAAAGCAGAAATTCACCAAAAAAAGGTTATGCTTTTCGTCAGGTGGGATTTTAAAGGAATTGTGTTTTTTGAACTCCTTCCGAGGAATGAAACAATCAATTCAGACAGATATTGTGGTCAGCTGGAGAAATTGGCTCATTCAATTCAACAGGAACGTCTTGAATTGGCAAATCGTAAAGGAGTTGTAATTCAGCATGATAACGCAAGACCGCATAAAAGTTTGACCACTCGACAGAAACTCTTATCACAGGGTTGGGAAGTTTTGCCGCACCCACCGTATTCTCCAGACTTGGCTCCATCGGATTTTCACTTATTTAGATCACTGCAGAATTCCTTAAACAGAAAAACATTCGCCAGTGATGATGACATCAAATCGTTCCTAGACGGCTTTTTTGCTGACAAATGCAAAGGTTTTTATGAATCAGGAATAATGAAGCTACCGGAAAGGTGGAAGAAAGTGATTTAAAATAATGGACAGTATATCGTGTAAAAATATTTGTGCATCCATGTCATTTTTTGATAATAAATATTTTAGTAAAAAACGCAATGACTTTATGGTCAAGCAAATATTTAAGAACAATCATCTCTTTATTATAAAAAAATATGCAATAGAGGGTTCGAAATCTCTGTAAATGAAATGTTGGTAAAAATAATATAATACGAATAACTGAAGTTAAATTTATTAATTACACTTGACCAACACGATCAAATTAAAATTTTTTTAAAGTAAAAAGGTTTGCATAAATAACCAAGAATTTATTTCTCTTCAAACT
Source organism: Girardia tigrina (assembly GCA_001938485.1). NCBI lineage: Eukaryota > Metazoa > Platyhelminthes > Tricladida > Dugesiidae > Girardia > Girardia tigrina. The sequence continues at coordinate 9,094 of MQRK01227385.1, forward strand.
TCACGTTTTTTCGTGTAAATATTGCTTAAAAACTAAAAAATGAACAAAAAAACACTTTTTTATATATTCAACTATATTTACTTATTGGATAATTTAATATTCACCATTGAAAGTCCAAATATCCATTTATCTACGGTCAGCAAGTTTCCAGAAATTTAGAGGTTAATTATTGAAATACCAATAATATATTAGTGAATTAGAGTAAACCTTTATTCATATTGACTTTCCATAAGATTAAAAAAAGCTTCAACAACATGAGAAGCCAATAAAAATAGATATAGTAATATTTATATATAATATTTATATATATATATATATAGTACAAATAGTACAATTTATATCTCTATGAAAGAACTTTTTTCTCGATCCTCCATACTTTTGTTTCAGAACATAATATTTTAAATATATGAACTTCCAGAATAAAAGAGACAGACTAGGTACACCAGAACAACAAAGGTTTCCCAATTTATTTTAAAAAAAGTACAAAATTACTAAATTCGCTTTGAATATCTTTTTACAAAAATGATATTACCTTTTGCAACATAAGGTCTGATAATTATTTCATTCGCAAGACAAAAGTCAAATCCAGTCATTATCGGAAGCGTCTAAGCGTATTAATCGAAGCTTCCTATGATTTACAAAAACACATGCTGCTTCATTGACACTGTTACAATAATGAGAAGAAGAAAAGACGGTTATAAGTTTGGCGTCAAGTTCAATATTAAATCCGATTTTCTGAACTTCATGAGCTCTTATAACGTGACTGAACTGATAAGTACTGAGAAAAGTTTCTAAAGCTGCTTGATTGAAACAGTAGGCTGTGTTTCTTCGATAGTTCCTTTGAAATCCATAATCCTCTGAATCTGTAAAGGATTCAAAATCGAAGTAATCATGATCTCTAAAATTTCGATCAGGATCAGACCACATTATTTCCCAACCTAAAGGACTTTGAAATTCAGGATCATTTAGAGGAATTTTTATGCTATTAATTGCTGATCTTAAAGAGAAAATTGGATCAATCTCTGATTTTTTGAAGTTCACTAATGATGGACGAGGAATTCCACCATGAACACAAAATAATTTGTCATCAATAACTGCTGCCAAAGGAAGACAATCAAATACTGAGTTAATGTTGTTCCAGACCAATATTCCACTCTCGATTCCAAATTTTTTAATACATTCACTGCATATAAAAATATATTTTTAATCAAATTTTAACAAAGTATTTTTTTAATTTCAAAATTAATTTCGTAAATGTCATGATTTTCGAATAATTTTTCTGTCACGCAACTCTCTAAAATTCATAACATTTATAATAAGCCTTCCTCGACTGGACGCATAACTGAGAATCGTACATACTACAGTACCAGCATTAACGTACAGGGTAGTTAGCCAGAGACTCTGTGTCGGGGAGAAGCCATAAATAGACAATATAGAGCCTACTGACTTTCTCGCACGGCTTTAGATGCAAGAATGCGAGCTTTCAGTCCAGCGGAACGCTTCGGTTTCAGAGTCAGAAAGGATCAGTCATTCTTTCGTACCGTGATTCTGTAGAGCTTTGGCTGTGGAAACACATTTCGTACAATGAGTAAAAGGACACCAAAATATCCTTACATCAATTTTATTACTTAACCGAAAGCCGAGAACTACCCTTGGAATCACTCACTCCGCGGTAAAGTTGAGGGGCACTGAAAAATCATGCATCACAATCGGGTTCGAAGATTCTGTACATCCTTCATCTACGTTATTGGTTTCGATGATCCATCAACAAATGTAGCTTTAACCATCCATACATTTTATGTCTCGTAACACTTTTCCATGGGACATTGGAATTCTGAAAATGTGCTTCTAAGTATATTAAGTTTTTTACAGGCACGATCAATATCAGAGTAGATGATACATAAATCATCCGCATAAGCAAGTCTATTGACTTGAAATTCGTTACCATGCTCGTTGATCAGGGTAATTACTCCGCTGAATCCTTTCAGTATCGCCGTTTTGATAACTTCTTCGAAGACAAAGTTAGAAAACAAGGTCCCATCACACATCCCTGCCTGACACCTCTTTCACGAGAAACTCACAATACTCCACAGAGGCAATAAAGCTCTCATGGAATTCCTTGATCATGTATAGAATCTTGTCGGTCAAACCGAATCTTTTCAGAGAGGCCCACAGAACTTCATGTAGGACACTATCAAATGCCTTTTCCCAATCGATGAAGATCATAAATATCTTCCGGCTCTTATATCGACCTTCTACCTGTATCCGCCTGAGTATACCTTGAATAGTATCTCTTTTCGGTCGAAATCCAAACTGAAAAGGGTCAAACCTTTTTCAATCACCGGCGTCATTCTCTTTACGATTATTCGTGCAAAAACTTTGACGGTGACTTTTAAGAGGAAGATCCCTCTATAATTATTTGGATCAAACCTTGCACCCTCTACCTTGAAGAGTGTTACTACTTTTGAACTCCTTCAAGCTGTTGGGAACTAATGATCATCCCCATTCCAAATCATTTCAGAATCGAGCTTCAGTTTGTCAATGAAGGGTTGCCTACCCCATTTTAAAACCTCCACAATCACCCCATTTGAGCTGCATGCCTTCCCGTTAAACATTTGTGATATAGCAAGCCGTACCTCTTCTGTATAATAAGATTCTTCATACTCAAAGCCCAAGACTTGTGATTTCTTACATTTCTTACTGCAAAAATACATTCTACTCTGACTAATCCGAACCACCGGCTAAACTGAAAAAAGAAAAATTCCCCTACGTTTTTTAATATAATTTCCAATGGCTTAACCGAAAAACTGGCAAAACCAAAAACCGTACGACTTTATAAGAACGGGCACAGTATATACCTTGTACTTTTATTCGTGTATTCTGAACAGTGCATAATTATGTCATATATATTGTATATTTTAAGTCAAGACTTTTAAAGTCAATTTTTTAATTTTTAAAAAGAATGTATAAAAATAAAAATTTAGGTGCTACGTGGTGCGATCCATAAGTGCTTAGACTCGACAAGAAAGCAAAGTACAATCAACTTTATTTTTCAGAATCAATATATGACATCAAAGTAAATCATTTCTCAATGTATGATCCGTGTATATCAACACACTTGCACCAGCGAGCAACAAGCTGAGAGAACGCATTTTTGTAAAAATTGGGAGGCAAAGAATTGAGAATATCAAGGACTTTCTCCTTGAGGACATCAACTGAATGCAAGTGGACACCTTTGAAATGTTTCTTTAGATGTTTAAACAAGGCAAAATCCCTTGGGGCTAAGTTAGGGCTATAGGGGGGAGGGAAAGGAACTGAAAGCCACAGTCATCCACAGTAGTCAAAGTTGTTCGCGAAGTGTGAATGGGTGCATTGCCTTGAAGGAGCTACAATGGGATCCCTCTGGCTTCCTACGAAACTTTCTCTTTCAACATAATACTCACTATTCATTGTCAGTCCTTTCTCAAGAAAGTCAATTTTAATAATGCCATGGGAATCCAGAACACACTCAGTATTGCTGCTCGCTTGTGCGAGGTGCCGCTTCGAAGTTTTCGGGGAGCACTTTCCCAGGGGAAGCACACTCAGAAGATTGACGCTTGCTCTCAGGCACATACAAGCTCTCCGGGGTTTCATCTTGTGTAACGATGCTGTTGATGAAGCGATCACCACGAGTGCGAAACAACTCCAAATTGGCAGTGCAACACTGCAAAAGTTTGTCGCACATTTCACCCGATAGGAATCGGGGAACAAGACGTGAACACAGTTTGCGAATTCTAAATGATTGCATAATATAATATGTAGATTGGTAGATGATGGATAGACGCTGTGCAAGTTCACGGATGCTTATTCATCTCTCTTCCGACACGATCTTCATGCCACAAATCACTTTTCCCGGGTAAAATTTCACACGGTCGTCCTGATCTCTCAGCATCAAAAATGGATTGTCAGCCATGTTTAAAGTCTCTGATCCAATTATGCACTGTTGCACGTGATGGGCACTGGTCACCGTAAGCTTCCTGCAATTGCAGCAAAATATCGCAACTTTTAGTATTTCACAGGAGCAGAAATTTTATCATGCTGCGATATTCGACGTTACTGTTCATGTCTACAGTAAAAAGTGTAATAATGGAGGGCAAAAGGGCTCAGACCTTTACAAATACAACTGCAATAATAAATAATGCTTCTCAAAAGAATTATCACTCGCTCGGCATTGGTCAAAGTTTTTGATCGAGTGTCTACACGCATTGGTCACAGCACTATTCACCCAGTGAGCCGGCTGCTTGTTAATAAGACACAAAATAATTGAAGCGCAAGCACAAACACCAAAAATAGTTGTGCACTTTTTTAGTGGAAACACCTTAGACTGTACTTAGACAGTGTTTATCCCCAAGAATTAAATATGTAAAATTAAAAATATTTCAATTTACTTTTTTGAATAATCTAGTATTTGATTTAACTTTCAATAATTATCAATCGTTCTAAATAAAATTATCGACACTAATTTTTCGTGAAGCAATACAATAACGGTGAATTCATTGATGGAAAATTAGCACAAAAATAAAAGATTTACCAGTTCAATAAATTGAAGATCAAAAGAAAGAAAATTGAATGTATTTAAAGTTTGTAAATATGGAATTTAGAAAATAATGGCAAATGTTAATGAAAATCAATAACGTTATTCAAAAAACTAAATTTCTTTGTCGCAATATATTTTGGTGGATTTTCCACCATCTTCAGGTTTAATTACCAACAATTTTTCTGTCATATATATATATATATATATATATATATATATATATATATATATTATTGAGTCTTATGAACGCAAGTTTAGTATTTCGAAAATATAATTTGATTAAAGCTTTTTTTATATATTTATTGGACATGTTTCGATGTTTACATACATCATCATCAGCAATTTTCGGATGTTTAGTATATGAATATTGA
>MQRK01227387.1:387-15154 GCA_001938485.1 Girardia tigrina
AAGTGCAAAATCAATTAAGGTTAGTTTTAATTAATTAATATTATATTTCTTTAATAATCATTTTATTTTATTTCAGATCCCGAGAAATTTTCCATCAGACTCAGTGCCCCCGTAATGAATTGGCCTGGTGTCGATTGGGAAATTTCTCGATCCCAACAAAGGGAATAATGATGTTAGACTCATTTATTTAAAGTAGTAAAATTAACAAGATAAAACAATTACAAATCGATCAATATCCGGAGGTCCGTCGGAAAAGTTACTGCTCGGTTGGTGTCTAATATTCTTCGCCCGTCGACGCGTCTGTAGATGGAAGCGTTCTGCTAGATTCGGATTCTCTAGTTCGGTTGTCACCTTCGCGTATCTCGACTATGGGTTTCGCTCGCGGTGTAGGGATCGGTTATCACTCGGCTAAACGCGGATCGTCGGTTGAATATTTCTGCTTGGAATTAGTTTCGTGCAAACGTGGTTTCAGTTCCGTTGACTAATAGTAAGCAAATTTGTGCGACTTGGTTAAAAATGATTTCTTTTTTATATTTCATCTAGGTTATCCTGTCGTCTTCGAGTGACCAACCAGGTTCTGCCAACCAATCGTCTGAAAATTCTGCGATGCTGGTTGATCGGGCTGGTAAGTGTGTCTCTAAAATTTTTTTATTTTATTATAGAATCTGGAGCACGTGTGTCTTTACACACTCTCAAATCTGTGAAACATGCCTGCTGCTGATTCATGGATGATTCGTCAGCTGACGATTATTTTCGGATTCTGGGTTGACTCATGGTAAGATTAATTAATTTTATATTTTTCTTAATTAATTGTTTGATCTTTCAGGGCTTATAACTTTCCTCAGGATGGTCCTACGACTTCGCAGTTTTCACTCACGGGTTGCCCGTGCGATGCTCTATTATGGGACGGTCGGTTGACCCCTCAACTCCATTGGGTGCTTCAGCAGGTGACTTTATTAATTTTTGTCTGGTTTTTTAATTAATTTTTCTCTTTAAGGGTAAATAACTTCTTTCAAGGATCGATCAGTGATTCATGGATTTCATCCAGGGGTCCGTCCTGTAAGGGCTATACGGACGGGGTCGGATGACCTCTCAGCTCCACGGGGTGCTTCAGTAAGAAACTTTATTATTTTCTAGTTCATTTTGATTAAATCCTTTTCCTTTTAAGATCCGTAACTACTCTCGGGGACATAAAATTCTTCGACAAGCCATTACTCCGGGTTTCCCCTGTCATGTGCTATCCGGGGAGGTCGGTCTTCTTTTTATATTCGGGTAATTTTTGTCGGCTTTACCTATTTCGCTCATTTATATTATTGTTTTTAGTCTTCGTCCACGAGCTTCAAGAGGATCGGGAAAAACAAAACAGTTATTATGTTGTCGTAGATTTTTTAAATATATGTATAAAATTTGTTGATTTTTCTTTGTTTTTGTGTACTGTGTGCTATGTTTGCGTGTTTGTGAATGTATGGTAATGTTTTAATGAGATTCCGACCGCAACACATGTGACACACTGCACTATTATGTCAACAACATGTCAATAATTGATTTGTATGCGTTTTTTCGAAAATCTAGAATCGGATTCTGACTATGGATTTCTGTATATGTGTTCAAACAGATTTTTGATATTTTGCTTCCTTGGACCTTTATACCCCATGCACATTCGGCCTCACTATCGGAGTTTCTACTCCACTTTGAATTTTAAACTCAATTATATTAAAAACAAATAAATAGATCAAAATTATAATTAAACATTGGATCAATCAAAATAATTTGTACTTTGCACAATTGGGAATTATTTGATTAGCCCTTTTTGCACTTTTTTCTGATTTTAAATGGTTTTTAAGTTAATTTTGGTGGTTGATATTAATTTTTGAAGGTTTTTAAGGTGACTATGTTATTTCTAAGGTATTTTCGATGATTTTCAACGTGATTTGATTGGTTGTTAAGATGATTTTTAGGGTCACAGGGAAGTTTGTCAAGGTTTTCGATTGATTCGATTGGTTGTTTAGGAGGTTGCTACCCTGCCATGGACCAATCGGAACCGTTGCTAGGGAACCTGGAACTAATCCGAAGCGTTTCCAAGCTGATCACGATCGTTGCTAAGAAGAGGCGAACCAATCAAAAGCGTTGATAAGTGAACCGGAACTGTTGCCATGATAGCCGTGACCTTTGGAAAAGTAACCATGACAGTTGCCATGGTTACGGGTAACCCCGGGGGTTGAGGTAGAATGCTGTTCTCGAATGCCCATTTTTCACTACTCCCACACTTGAGCGCCGCAACCACGCTCTGCTACCTCAAATGTTGGAGCGAGAAGGGGCGCAGCGTGGCTGACTCTGGGACGAAGGGGGTTATGTAATAAAATCTGAATATTCATCTTTCCATCCCTTCTATTTGCCGCTTTCCCTTATCTCGACAACATTTTGTTGACTCAGAGTCCCCATCCGTTTTTTGAGGTCAACGGTAACTCATATTGACAGCGGCATTACAATGGTTATTTTATTAATCCTCGGGGAACGGACGCGTCTCCTCCACGCATATCAACGAGTTGTATGCACTTCGGAGTGCCCTCAGGTTCAAACCAGGAACGGTTATTGCCCGACTGGTGGTTGAAGGGGTTGATAAATATACTATTTTGTTTAGAGTACAAAAAGATCGATCAACAATTTTTCAGACAAGTTTCGTTTAAATTGAACGCTTTAAATATCAAATTCCTTTTATTTATAGTTTTCGAAACGGCCCCATTTGAATTGCGTAGAAACTCATTCGAACGATCGAGTAATCTTAGATGATCGTATCTCGATTCATCGGATCTACTATCGATAAATATAAATAGATGTTCGACTCGTTTTAACTTCGTATCATCATTTTCTCTAATATTTGAAATATTTGTTACGCCTGATCGATAATATGAATCTGAACTCGATTCGATACATCGTCACGATCTCCGACTACTTTAACCATTATTCCAAAAGTTCATTAAGATGAAGATTATCAGCCAAAAAAAGAATTCTCTAACAAAATCAATTTATGATCCAAAAGAAAAATTGCCAAAATAATTTCGCAACAGTTATCAATTTACACTTAACAATTCGCATTTCGTTTACATATTAATATTATTAAAACAAACATCTATTTTTACGATATATATGTATAATTTTTGTTCATTAAACATAATTTATTTTTTAAAAAACATTGACTCAATTTACAGAAAATTCAATAAATCATTCAATCAATTAAACTTATTGACAACAATCAATAAAAATTGTCAATTGCACATTGTTCAAAATTCACTAATTTAGTAAATTTGAATTTTTTGCGAAAATTTAATTTTCCTGTCTATTTGTAACAAATCGCAAATATCACATTAAGATAAAGTTTGTAATAATTTTTGATTTTTCAATTCTTTATCTGATTGTGAATTTGTAGACGCATAATTAATCGGATTTAATTTTGAATCATATGTTACGACACCTTTGATTGATGACATTCTTGGAGGCACCTGAGGCCCCAGTGGTTGTTAAGGGTTAACCACGACCTGAGGAACATTGTGGCGATTTTGTTGCATGTAGTTTTATAAGGGATCAGATACGTCTTCCTCATCTTCACCTATTCGCTGCGCGAGAGATATGGCTTTGTGAAGTATAAATTAATATTTATATAATTATTTACTGTCGTATACTCGTTTCTGAGTTCTGCATATGTATATTAACGTAATGATGCAGTGTGTAAAATTAACGAATTTATCACTTATTTGCTAATTTACCAAATTCACTACTATTGCCATAAATAAAAATAGTTAAACAATGACCGAACTAGGTTAATCAAAAAGAAAGAACAGTATTGGATGAACCTAGTTGTGAAAGAACGTTAATAAAAACAAAAAAAATAACGATAAATATATTGTAACAAATTTACACGAGACAATATCACGGACATAATCAGATCGTTGTCATAAATAGTGAAGTAATAAAAAATTGTCATTAACTGAATTATTGATTATTTAATAATTCAATTTTTTTAATTTTAATTATTACTAATAGTGACTTCACAAACAACTATTAGATAGCATAATTAACGATTTTCTCTTTTCTGATCCTCTCACAATTTCACCCCTTCACTGAGATATTTCATTTTTTCCCTTCTATCTTCCTTTGTATCTGCGGACAAGCTCCGAGGCAAATGACAAAAATAAAAGTTAAAAAAATTGCATGCCAACAAAGCTGAAAGTCACAATACATAAGAAAGACAAAAGTCAGCAAATCGCACAAAAGAACAAGCGAACAAACACAGCACGCAAGTCCAAAACTCAGACACAGTCCGTTTGCCCAAAAAAATGCGGTGTCAAGGGAGGTACACACAGTGTTAGACACTCCTAAATTTTCTCATCATAATCTTATTAAATCTAATAAAGTCCGTAAAATAAATTTGTGAATCACATCGATATATAATTTACACTTGATCTGACTATCAATTTTACCTATTTCTAAAAGCCATTATTCATAAAACTATTAATGTATACACTGTCGTAAAGCAAGAATGTATAGAATTATTCATTGTACATTTATTTACAATAAGTTAACAACTATTATTATTTACATTTTTACTATTCTAGACGACCACTACACTATTCCCCAATATTTATGTGACCACTACACTGACTAACAAACATTTTAAACCCCGCATTTACTGATAACATTTCTACTCTCCTCAAAGTGTTTACATAATCATATTAACTGTGAATCCTTTGAATTTTGACAACCTTGTCGGCCTCTAAAACTTCTGAATTACATAACTTTATCTATAAAGAGGGGGAACGACGACGACTGGAGTCTTGGAACTAAATAGTATAAAACTTTATTAAATCAACTATATTAATCTAAAAAGGATTAGAAATCATAAAATATAAAGAAAATAGAATTATACAGTACATATAATAGAACAAACAATAAAACAAAACACTGTGAAATTTTACATTTCTAAATATACGTTGGATCCGGAAGGAAATATTGTTGATCTTCTCGAAATATCGTTAAAATTATATCGTGGTCGGGTCTGATTCTTCTTCGAAATTTATTTCTCCTTCTCTTGTCGTATCGAGATAAAATACTGATTAAATTAAAAGGGAATTCTTCTTCAAAACAAATTGTTAAGGTAAAGGTGTTGTTAGAAAAATTGAATTAGCAATTGTCGAATTATAATATAAAGACAAAATAGTGTTCTTTCTTTCTCTAAAAAATGTTCTTTTGAAATAATGTTCTTCTTTTCTCTGACTATGCCGTAGTATAAATAGGAGTTGTCGTTGCTAGTTTACTGGGTAAGTGTGCGCATTTAACTCTAGCACGCTGTGATTTGCGGATTGTGATTTCTTGGCGATATCACTGGCCACTTTGGGTATGTCAGACCAAACGCGCATGCCCTCATGTATGAAACTATCTACGATTTTTCATGATTATTCAGAATAAATAATCGCGCACGCTATAGTTTTTAGAAATTCTGAAATCAGGAAAATCTGAATGGAGTACAGTAACGAATAGACGAAGACAGGAGCTTTGCAGAGGGGTCGGATGACTCTAGCAGCGACTCAGTATGTCCTGGAGCGATCTTTGTTGTTTCAGATTGCTTTTTATGTGTTATTCTAGGACGTACGAAACGTCGAGACGGAAGAACACAGGAAGGGACGATAGGGCAAAGAGCACCACTTGGAACGGGACAATATGTCGTATAGATTCAAATACATGTATTAAATTAATGCAACTCCTTTCTTAATGCTTATTGTTTTCTATATATATATATATATATATATATATATATATATATATAGCAGCATGGTGTAGCAGAAGCGTATGACGATGATAGAATATTCTCAGAAAATCAAGTAATTGAAGGATGTGAATCCTGTTATGCAGATTTTGATGTGGGTAATAGATAGGACTTTGACGTCGATGAAGTTAACATTGGTGAAGATCAGGAAAAATATTTCATTAATGCTGGTAAAAATATTTTGGATGGTCATCGAGAAGAAAATGTCAAAACTAACTGCGAGGTTTCTGCATCCAGCGTTATTACATAAGAAGACATATTTGACCCAGGACACTGGAATGATGTAACTAAGAACATAATTGATATGTTAGTGGAAAAAGGTCCTATGAGGATATCAAAGGACTATCAATTTCCAAGGGATGCAAAGAGAAGTATTTTTCACTAAATCTATATTCACGAAAACTACCCAATGGCTAATGTGTCGATAGAAGATAGTTAATATATTCAAAAACTAAAGACGCTGTCTTTTGTTTCTGTTGCAAATTGTATGGGCCTCCACACAATCAAGAAAATAAGCCAGCAAGTAAAGGCCATCGTAATTGGAGGCATATTTCGGCCGTCTTGAAAGCCCATGAGATTTCTAAAGAACATGTCAATAACTTAAAATTGTGGTTAGAGGTGGAGCTGCGGCTTACCACAAGGAACACTTTGGATCAGAAAATCCTAGATGGAATTAAAAAGAGAAACAACATTGACGTGCTGTTCTTCAGCGCATCCTGACAGTTTTCGAATATCTTGAAAAAAACAACATAGCTTTTCGAGGAAAATCAGAGAAAATCGGAGAACCCAAGAATGGCCCATTTCTAGGATTAATGGAAACATTCGCAAAATTTGATCCAAAAATGGAAGAACACATCCGCATGATTAAAGCCGGAGAGGCCATGGGTCACTATTTGGGACACGATGTCCAGAATGAATTAATTGGACTAATGGCAGCAGAAGTCAGAAAAAGGATAATCAGCAAAGTGAAACAGGCAAAATATTTTGTGTAATTCTTGACTGCACACCCGACATTAGCCCCAAAGAACAAATGAGTCTTGTACTGCGATTTGTTGATATAAAAGGTGACAAAGTAAAGTTGTCAGAACACTTCATCAAGTTTTTAGAAGCTGAAGATTCATCTGGAAAGGGATTGACAAAAACGTTGCTTGATGGACTTGGAAAGTATGGCTTGAAAATTGAGGATTGCAGGGGTCAGGGTTACGACAACGGCACCAATATGAAGAGTCAACACCAAGGTGTATAAGCCCGAGTTCTAGACATGAATAGGCGTGCTTTCTACGCACCGTGCGGGTGTCATAATCTCAATCTTTTCTAAGAAGACATGAGCAAATGCAACCCCCATGCTATGACATTTTTGGCGTGATGCACCGAATATGTTGCATATTTTCTGAGTGTACTGATAGATGGAAGATTCTCAAAGAAAAGGTTCCATATTTAACATCAATATCAGAAACAAGATGTGAATGCCGAATTGAAACGGTGAAAACTGTACGCTATTAGACAATGGAGATTCGCGACGCTCTTATAAAAGTTTCTGAAACAGCAAAGGACCCCAAAGTGAGAAGTGAAGCCGAATCCATTGACAACCATGAATTAGGAAGTTTTGAATTTCTGATTGCTACGGTCGTAAGATACGATGTGCTATTTGTTGTCAAGGCCGTCAGCAAAAGTTTTCAAACTTCAAACATGCATCTTGACATAGCCATTAAAATAAATAAAGGACTGATTTGCTTTTTTACAAATTTCAGAGATACTGGATTCTCATTATCGTTGACTAGTGCGAAAGAAATTACATTAGCTATGGATATTGAACCAATATTTAAAGAGCAAAGAGTTGTTAAAAGAAAAAGGCAATTAGACTACTAATCTGTTTGTAATGAACCTCAACAAACGCCTGAAAATGCTTTCAGGACAGGTTACTTTTGATGGATTGTTGATCAAGCCTTGGTATCTTTAGAAAATGTTTCCAACAGTTGCAGGAATATTCCGGTTATTTCGGATTTTCGTTCAATGTTCAACAACTTCGTAAAATGACTTTGGAAGAGCTGAAAACACACTGAATGGCTTTGGACTTGGTTTTGACAAATGTTGATTCGCGAGATTTGGACGGCTCGGACCTATTCGATGAACTCAAGGTGCTACGGGAATTGATTCCTGAAGAAACAAAAAGCGCTTTGGAATGTCTGTGATTTATTGCACATCTGGCAGATTCCTTTCCAAATACTACAATAGCTTACAGGATTCTTTTAACTGTACCAGTCACTGTAACCACTGCAGAGCAAAGCTTTTCAAAATCGAAACCGATAAAGACTTAACTCAGATCAAAAATGCATCAACAAAGATTGTGTGGACTATCTGTTTTGTCCATAGAAGAAAACATTGTTTCTACGTTAGACTACAAGGACTTATTTGAAGACTTCGCCAGCAAAAAGGTGAGGAAAATTGATTTTCTGCTGTGATTTTACCAAGCATAGTTCTGCGTAGCCTATTTTTTCAATTCACTCTTAAAGGACTTTAAGTTTATTTAATTAAATGAAACATACCTTCTTAATTGTTTTTGGTTCTATTGATATATATATATATATATATATATATAGCAATTATTATATACCAATTTGTCCAAAAATGAACCTATTTTGATAAAATGTGATAACTTTTTTTTGTATTTTTATTACTCCTACAATTTTTTTAAGATGTTTACAATGGAAAATTTTAATTAATAGCCACAAATCCAAAGAAGGAAAAACAAAAAAATGATGAAGTATAAATACTTGTCACTAACTTCAATAATATTGTTACTGTGTCAGCAAAAATTTTACAGGCGTAAAAATGCAGACCGAAAAAACTGTAGTATATTATTATATCTAATGTTTATATGCTATGGAGAACTATGGAGAACCGGATCGATATCGTAAGTTTACAAAACGAATAAACGATGTCGTGTAGGAGGGTACTGTGGTTGCAAAGAAGCATTAGCGTGAGTTGGTGTGGAGCGGCCACGGGTACAGATCTTGGTAGTAGTAGCAATTATTCAAATCTGTCGATACATATTCGGCCACGCTGTTATGAACTGGGGGCGCCACTCTCTCTCTCCAGTGCCACCGGACTGATAAGGATTCTCCGTCGAACTCGGCAGTGAAATCGGTGTCCAATATTTGCATCGTTAACGCCTGACCGACCGCTGCCACCGGTTTTGAACTTCTTGCGGTTGGTTTGACCGATGTGGACAACAGCACCGTTGATTGTCTCCGATCGATATCTATTGATGCCGGTATTTGATTAAGTTCACCCGATCCACCCGGGCCGAATACTGTGTCGGATCCATTATTTCTGACATAGACGCCTCCCAATTTTGAGAATAGGTCCATGCCCAGAAGCATCCCAAGGCCAGGTTCTGTGCCAGCAACACCGGACGGACGGCATCCGTGAACTTTATTTGATTCATTCGTGCCACGATAGTTTCTGAAGTTACTGCAAATACAAAATTTATTTAAATAACACAAACACATGTAAATCTATCGATTCACATAAATGAAATTTATATCAAAACATTCTTTATGCAGACAAAACTTTCCTTTTCAAACAAAATTTAATTAAAACAATAATTTAAAAAAAACAATAAAAAATTATAATAAACTACTTATAATTTATAAGGAGATCTTTTTAAATTATATTGTTCTGGAACTCCAAAGTTCCGTTTTTTCCCATTTTGGGACCTTTAAAATGTTCTTTTGATCAAATTTTCAAATAATCTTTTTTGTAATCGAAAATGAGTAAGTGTGCCAAGTAAGAAGAAAATTTATTAAGTAAAAAGCCTTCAAAAATATGTATCTAAATTACATGGATACGTATCTAGAAAGTAAGGTAATATAAAGAATAGAACTAGTAAATCAAGAAATTAATTTTTTTATATCCATTCTTTATGCAGACAGAACTCTACTTTGCCAACAAAGTTTTTAAAATTTTAAAAATTTTAATTAAAAAAACATTAAAAATTAATATAAACTACTTATAATTTATAAGTAGACATCTTGCAATTAATATTGTTCGGGAACCCCGAATTTTCCATTTTTTCCCATTTTAGGATCTTAACAAGTTTTTATCGATCAAATTTTTACATAATCATTTATTGTCATTGAGAATGAGTGAGTGTGCAAAATTTGAAGAAAATTGATTGAGTAAAAAGCTTTCAAAAATAGGTTTCTAAATTTCATGAATACACACACATATATATATATATATAAACATATATATATATATATATATATATATATATATATATATATATATATATTCCTATTCCGCAGTTTAGTTTCTTTAGGAAGATTATATTGTCCTTGAATAAATATTATAAGTCTCGAAGTCTTCTGACATTCCTATTAAATTGATAATTTTTCATATGAAATACATGTTTTCTTCATGGCTGCGGAGTTAGACTAAAATTTCCCAACTCCGACTCCAACTCAGACTCCGACTCCTTTTTAGGTCAATTTATAATATCTGTTATTATTTTGTTCAAAGTCGAGTTTCACGACTCCGACTTTCCGAAACATGCTTAAACTATGACTCCTTGACTCCGACTCCACAGCCCTGGTTTCTTCATATTAAATACATATTTTTCTTATTTAAATATTTAAAATAGATATACGTTTCATAATTAAATAAAATTTTTTAATGGCCGAGTTCGTGAATTCGGCAATTACACAAATTGGGCATCATATGTATATATAACTTAATTTATTTACATTATCTTTCCAAAGTGGTAAAATGTTCGGTCAAAAATTTAATTTTCCGCCCCAATAATTATTTATTATTGATTAATCTTTAACCAAACTCTTAATTCAAATTACATTTTAACTATCTATTAATTACTAAGTTTTATTATTTTTCACTTTAGTGTTTATTATATCAGTATTTTATTTTAATGTTAATATTTTATTATAACTATCTCTCTTATTCGTTAACTATTAAGTTCTATCGTTTCTACTTTAGCATTTGTTAGAGCCTTATTTGATTCTCGGATTAGTCTTAATCATTTAACAGTAATCTAGTTTAATATTTGTGTTATTTAATTGTTTATTAATCGTTTAATTGATTTACCGACGCTTCATCTTTCATTTACTCTAAAGATTTTCAAAATTATTTAATTGATTTATTCGATTAATAATCATTTATTATTATAATGAACTTACATTCACCGATCAAAATCCTGATAATCACAAATTACAAATAGAAATCAATATTTAATCCGAAGGATGTCATAATAAAGTTTAATAAAACCGTTAAGCTGAAATTATCTTGGAATTATTTATTTTAAATAGTTCATTTCTTTTATTTTTGATTATATTATTAATCATTTAGTTAGTCATTCAATTTTATCATTTAGTTTTATGAGATATCAAGATAAAATCGTGACCCATGAAAACACCGAAAAAAGTTATTTATTATTTTTTTAATAGTATATAAACCCCGCTAGATCCAAAATATAAGTTATAGAAGGTCTATTTTCTTTCTCCGTTAAAAACAATATCAACACAGCATGTAGCCCAACGTATTTTGACTTTCTTCTAATGGATTCTCCATTAGTTAACATCAAATATTTTTGATATCTACGTCTATCTTTTTGCTTTACTTATAGCATAAAGTTTTTAAAAGTAGTGGTTAAGTTTCCAAATGAAGACCTAAAAGTATTATGCCATCCTTCTATAGCATTGTTGGTTCGTGGATTATCATCAAAGAGCCTGTTTCTTGAATTCCAAAGCTCAACAGGATGCAATACATTTCCCAGTCTATTATTTAGCTCCGTGCCTATATAATAAACAAAAAAATAATCATATATGTCATTTAAGACAATTGGGAAACTGTTGTGCAATCTTAAAGAATCAAAAACAATTGGAATATCAGATGCTGGAATAAAAGAAAGCGCTATCAACGCTCTAATAAACATTCTTACGTTTTCGTCAGCACTATATTGTGCTTTTAAACCTGCTTCGTTGATTTTTTTAATCAAGTTTTGGCCTAAATGAAATAAACAACATTGTAATCTAACAAGTGGAAATGCATTCTGAAATGCGTTTATTGCTGCTTTTTCAAAATCGCATATTATTGTTTCTGGCTTTAAATTTGGAAGCATTAAATTTATGATTTCTAACATATTTTCATATGTTTGCTGTCTTTTGTTTGCCAATACAGCGTATATCACTGGAAATACATGCTGTCCACGCATAACACCAATGTTATATACTTGTGCATAATTAGATAGACCTACAGCAAATGTGCCATCAATACACAAAACAGGACTATTATACAACTCATAAGCAACTTCATAAGAAAACAACAAGACTATCCCATCGTATTTAGGAAAATCTGAATAACAATTAGGTCCATATTGATACAATGGAGTGTTCCTAAAGGTTGAGATCATTTCAGAGGTTAATCCAAAATGTGGTATGATAATGTTTGAAGTAGTATTTAATCGATTTCAACTATAAAGTATCATCTGGCTTAACTCTTCATTAGATCCGACATGTGCAACTCCGGCTTTTGAACTATTTTCAATACCGTTTGCAATCAACTGTCTCGGCCCAATGAGACTATCTTCCGATGCAGCCTTGATTGAATTTCTAATTCTTATCGCTGCCAGTTGATCATGACATTCTCCATGATTGTGACTTTTTCTAACCATCGCTCTTCTCTCTTCTTGATAGTTTATAATGGTTACAGCAGTTCCTTTGCAGTCTGGATTTTTACAAATCCAATAAACCTTTTCATGCGTTTTTTGCCCAATGATATATACCAATCCATCGTATGCAACCATGTCTTTCCCTTTATTCGATTTAAGAATTTCCATTTTCATAAATATTATTAAAAAACTAAAAATTAAAACAATTTTTTAATCTTATTTAATTTAATTTTTTCGGCGTTTTTTTGGAGTTTTTTTTCGGTGTTTTCATGGGGTACCGATAAATTAAAACAAAGTACGAGCCGGTAATCTTTATTAATTCAAAAACTAACCATTTACCAACTTCGTTAAAACAACCGTTATTAATTCTAACACTGATATATTAACTGATAATTCCCTTCACATTCCCATTTGTCCTTAAGGCACATATGCACACATACCCCGTACTTTTCTAAGATCTGCAGTTCCGCGAAAACCAAGTCTGATCGCTCTCCGAAAAATCTTCTGCCACGTCGTCTTCAGAACTGTCACTGTCGTCGATCATCCTTGGGCGTTCAAGATTCACCCTTGGGTCCAGATTTCCTTCATCAACACTCGCGTCGCCGCTCTTGGAAACGCGCCTGACGTGCGACACGTGGTACCGGATCCCATCGATCACCACCTGATCATGATGTAGGACCTCACCCACCACCGCTCGTCGCCACTGGGTTGCTTCTCCGGCTTCACATACACCGCATCGCCTACTAGTAACTCTGAATTGACACTGACTCTCTTATCTTCGGGCTTTGGTCCGCGAAATCTTTTAGCAATGGCAGCCGCCTCTGCTGCGCGAAGACAGTCGATGCCGGAATTATGACGGTTGAATTCGGATTGGCGTGTACCACGCATTTATGAAAACCTGAGCCAGAAACGCTTCTCCTCCGTCTTCGCTGCCGCAAATTACGACCGACAGCCGCTTTAAGTCGGCCATGAAGAAGTCCACGCTCTATACGGGCTCCTGTCGTCGGGAAGCAAAACTGGCCCACAATAGTCTCGGGCTTGGCGCAACAACTTCGCGAAGCGCCGCTGCGATTTTATCGAAGTCTGCTCATATTGCTTATTTCAATCCCCTGAAGACGATTGCCACATCGCCTGATAGCGTTTGTCTTCGCGGAGCGTTTCTGCACATTCCATAAACCGTTCGAGCCACACGGATATGATCTCGTGCCCGTCGTACTGTGGCACTATCTTCAGGGTTTTCATACTGCCGCGATTGCGTGTTGTCTAAATCAAAACAGTTAAGACGAGTGACACAAATTTATTTTTAAATAAAACTCCCATTCGACGATCCACGGATTAAAACAAATGGATCTTTATTTTCCTCGAATTATGGTAACTTCTTTTTAGAGTTGTTTTTTTACAGTCCGGATACGATTTTCTATGTTTCTGGGCACAGCGCAGCAAGAACTGTTTTTGTTCTTCTTCAGCCGTGATAAGTCCGTTAAAATGTTGCAACTGTCGTCAATCTGCAGTTGTGATAAAAATTGTTTGCTCTTTTCCGATATGAAATCATCCAGTGTTTTGCCTGGAAAACAAAGAAAATAAGATAAATAACAAAATAAAATCTACAACAATTTATATATATCACAAAAAGTCAATTTAACTTACCAAACAACCTTTCAGGCAGTTCTTCCTTTGACGGGTCATAGCGTTTGCTAAAATCTAAGGTTTTGTCCCGGTTGAAGTTTGGAATCATTTTCTTCTTAGTTAGGTTATCAACTTCATCATCAAACAGTGATAGAATAACTGTCTCTTCACATAAATACCAAGTGATGGTTAAACCTGCTGATAGAAGCATTAGAAATTGTTGCGTCAACATTTTCGTACTTTTTTAACATCTTCAAGAAGCGCAAATCTTGGTTAGGTGCTTTCATCGCCACTGTACATTCGAGCCAAGGTTTAACATACAACATCACAAATGTTGGTACGAGAACGGGCGCAGCATGGATGCGGGGTCCCGGGGATGGGGAATCATTGTTTCCGGGACAGGGAGTTCGGAAAAGAAACTCAATCACACCAGGATCCAATTCTGATCTGCGACAGTCATCTCCCTTGTTGCTGATTTCGCTCGACTCACTCATTCCATCATCATCATCATCATCCGTATTAGAGGTTCTTGGAAACTCGTCAGAATTATTAATATCAGACATTAAAACTTTTATTATACTACAAAAAAAATGTTTAAATCTAATATTTAAACAAATTTATTTTTTTTTGAGAAA
>MQRK01227391.1:0-13315 GCA_001938485.1 Girardia tigrina
AGTTTCTCTCGATCCAATTCCCAGGATCGATTTACGACGATCGGGCCAGCCCAGGTCTCACGTAGACGATGTGGCGCCCACTTTACATGGAGGCTCAATCGATTCAATGTACATATTCATTTTTACGGGAATTATCGTTGATTCCTCCCAGTTCGACGCGATATCAGCAACCTGTTTCATCATGGATTAATTTCAACATCTCGGAACTGATTATTCCCATTGGTACAATATCAATATTAGGCGGGTTCATTCGTGGAGGAGGAAGTCTACGACGACGACGGCTGAAAGGTTAACTATTGAAGGTAAAAATCAAATTCCAAAGTATTAAGAACACCAATTTGACTTTTCATATTTTTATTTAAAGAACAATTTTGATTGTCCTTAAGACAATCTTTGTCAAACCTTTCGTACGATTGCATTCTAAACTAAATTGATTAATAAATTAATTCTTATTATTTTTTAGCAAATGAAGAAATAAATATTTTATTAAAATATTTACTCAAAACTAATTGGATAATAATTTAAATGATTATTAATTATTTAAAAAATATTAATTTGATTTATTTATTAAAATTTGTAAAAATTAATTATACTTATTTAAAATTTTTAAATTACTTGAAATTAAAAATAAATTTAAACATTACATATTTTTAGATAATAAGAATTAAAATATTAATCATCCATCTGGGTAGGAGAGACACATTTCCAGATCAACATACACATTCAAACACAAAACATCAAACATTCAAAATATTCCTCACAAAAAGAAATATTTAATAACAATATATATTGGTTATAAAACGTAGATCATAAAATTTTTACAAACAAACAAACAACGAAACAGTCATACGAGAACTACGTTCTACATAACTTGGTTGGTTACATGATGATTAATATTGCGGTTGATCTCTATGCTTTTCGTCAAGGCAAATTGGTCTCCTTTCTTTATACGCTGTGGTTAAGCCGGCGTGGTTATGTTGATTCCTTCGCGAAGTCGTCTCGTCGTGGGTCAACTCAGTCAAAATGTTATTTGAAAAAGATCTACTTATAAATTATAAGTAGTTTATATTAATTTTTTATTGTGTTTTTTAAAATCATTTTTTAATTAAAACTTTGTTAGCAAAGTAGAATTCTGTTTGCATAAAGAATGGATATAAAAAATCAATTTTTTGATTTACTAGTTTTTGAAAACTAATTGTTCACGGAGAAAACGAATTTTCATTTTTTGCTTACTTTTTATATCTTAACAAAAATGGACGAATTGACAAAAAAAATTTAGGCTTTCAACTTACTATTTGATTTTTAAATATTTTTTGCTGAGATAATAGGTTACGCCAGGAGAATTTCAGTAATTTATTATTTGTTCTTATCCAACATTGGAATGAAAAAACGATTTTGTTTTATATTTGAAGTCTTTTTTTTGTTTTTTTTTGTTTTGAAGTCTTGTACAACAAATGTATAAGTTTAGCATTTTTATTTCGATGGTGATGCTTCTTACATTGGTTTGGACTTTTTCTTCTGACGCTTGTTGAAAACCTTATTTTTCTTTCAAACTCTGCATTTCATTCTTTTAATCCATATTGTCAAATTATATTATAAGAAAAATTTTAAAAAATGATTTTCATAGATAAACTCGTAACATGTTTTGCGTAATAATAATTTGAATTTAATGTGATGCGCTTCAAGAAGATTAATTATCGAAATTAGACAAAAGAGTATCTCGAAAGATACTGAGTTTTGAAAAGCGTACAATATACAGTCGTGGCCATAATTCACCGGTCAACCTTGCATTTTAAAGAAAATTAATATCTACATGCGTGTATGTGTAAGTGCATATAAATAATGTTCTCAACCATTATCCAATAATAATACAGCTTTAGTAGCATACCAACTATGCTATTATGATATATGAAAGTATTGTGACTATTCCAACATGACTGGGAACCAACTTTTACCTACTCTGAGAGAACAAATCGTCGCTTTTCTCGACACTGGAGTCTTGAACCGTGCAATTACCCTGCGATTCAATATTAGCCGCGCTGCAGTGGTTGACACTCTCCATCTTCATCAAGCCACCGGCGCCTTTGCCTATACGAAACGCAGTGGAAGGCCGCGTATCACAAACAAGGTGACAGATCGAGCCATTATGAGATCCTGCAAGACCAAGCCATTTGCTGGTTCCCGCGCAATACAAGCTGATCTTCCAGCTAACATTCATAAATAGCCTTGTGCACGAACCATTCGTCGACTTCTGGTTGAAGGAGGCAAAAATCAGTTAGTCAAAAATCTCAGTATTTTTAGGGATGGTTGGTGAATGATGACCACGACTGTATGTAACGTATAAAAACAACATTAGTCTGAATATTTATTCCTCAAAACATGTTTCTCCAGTTTTTGCATCATTATTTGACTAATTGAAAATTTCAAATTCAAGTCATTTTTATATCAACAGACTATTACACAATACCATTTAATTTTCAGGCTTTTTATAATTTCAAATTATTAAAATTACAAACAAGAAAAAAAAATGAAAAATTTTAATATGATTAAATGAATCACTATGAACATTTAAGCATGGCTTTAAATGTTTCATTAACAATACCTCAATGATTATCCAGTCATTATAATTATCAAAATTTTTACACAAAATTTTGAATTCTTTATTGGGATTTAAGGGAGTTGATCAATTAATTACTTATTCAACCCGCTTGAAAATCAACAAAAGGAAATTCAATTTAATATTAAAGTAGACCTTCTTTTAGTTACGTTTATATTTAATAGAATTTAATATGTATTCAATATTAGAACAAATGAATTTATCAATCAGGAAATGACAACGCAAATTCTTTTTAATAAAATATATTTAATTATTCACAAAAAAAATACAATGTATTTTTTCTTTACAAAATATATAAGAAATAGCCTATGTGTGCAATGCAGGAATTAGAGTAGTCACAAAACTTCGTTTGCAGACTACTATTCAAATTTTATAAAATAAATAATTATTATTATATTATTATAATAGGGTTAATTAATACCAATGATAATTTTAAATATTTAAATTGAATATAATAATAATACGGATATTATAAGTTAATGCTCACCGAATATACAAAATTCAACAATAGGAGGACTTCTTCAAATAATGAAAATCAACAATAGGAGGGCTTCTTCTAGTAATAAATTCAATGGTAGGAGAACTTCTTTTTTTCAAAAGATATCAATCGAGATAACAATAACTTCAGTGTGAACAGAGATTATGGTTCTAAAATATTTATTTAGTTTATCAAAGAGTTTTTTGATGTTGACTCTTTTTTATAGTTGAAAGATTAATGCGTAGTTGAAAGAAAGTGCGTAGCAGGTACGCTATGTTGAAAGAAAATGCGTAGCAGGTACGTTATGAACGTTAAAGGAAAATTCGTACCTAGTAAGTAGCAAAATAAATCAAACAATACATTTAACTTATAAATATTTAATTATGAATTATAAATAATAAATAGTAAGTTAATAATAAATTTAAATTTTTCTTATAGATATAAATAATAATTATTAAATAATAACTTCGTATTATTTAAAAAGATAAACACAATGGTAAAAATTAAATTACTATTTACACAAAAGTAAAAATAAAATAATCAACATTAACAATAAAAATAAAATAAAATAAAATTGTTTTATTTACAATCCCCAACATCTTTATTATAGTCGACTTGATTTTGATCTTTGCAATTTAATGTATGATTTAAGAAGGGATCTGTTTCTACTCGATTCAGTGTGTTCAGCAAATCTAGTTCGGAGATGTCGGTTTTCTCTCCAATGTACAAGTCTTCGAACTTGTGACATTTAAATTGATATACTAGGTTTGCTTGCACAATGAAGGGGTCTAAATTTTTTGGAAAAGAAGCTTGATACTTTATTAGTGGTAAAGATTACTCTCAGTTTTAAATTTCCTGAAGTTATTTTCATTAATAATTCATTTTTCCTGAAGGAGCAAATGATTAAAAAAATATTTCGCATATAAAGTCATTCATCAGTTTTTGTCTTCTGTTTGTGCCTTTCTAGATGATTACGTCTCCAAGGGAGTACACCATTCAGTGCTAAATGTTTTAAATTAAATCTTTTAGCTTAGTTTAAACTCAAATATTTTAAACTTAAAAATTGCAGCGTATTTTCTTTTTTATCATTTTATGTTTGTTTAAAAATTATATGATGAAGATTAGTTGCTATTCAATTCTAAGATAACGACTGTAGCTGTAAAGAAATTTCCATTGTGTCGAAAGTTTAAAAGAGTACACTCAAAACAATCTTTAAATATCAAACCAAAATTCATCTTCTGCATTTTTCTATATAATGAATCTTTAAAAACCTCTTTAGAGAGAACTCTGAAAATCAATTTTAATACCCTGATCCATGAACAAAAATGTCAAATCAAAATTTTTGAGTTCATTCAACTTTTGTAAATATATTTTAAAATCTTAAATAAATAAAAATCTGTCAAAATGAGATTAATTTGTTATTTCGAATTTAAGTTTTATTTTTATGTGTAACATTAAAAAGTTGTGTCTTATTTTTTTTAGAAATTTTATTATCAATATACTTAATTGTAACTACCGTATTTTCCAGACTAAAAGTCACACTGTTGTTTAAGAAACACCTAACATAAAAAAAGAAAAAAAATGAAAAATCAATAAAAGTCGCACCGATATGTTGCAATTAATTCACCTACATCAAAAAAGTCATAATTTAATGCAAACAATAATTTCAATTGTGGTTTTCAAAAAAACACGAAACCAAATTACAAAAATAAATTTAAATAAAAATTCATGAAATTAAATGAATGAATAAAATAAAATAAAATTCATTTCTGTTTAACTGAAGTAGATTGGCGAACAGAATAAAAAACGGAATTAACCATGACACAAACCACAATTACAGTCAGTAATATCAACAAACTCTCAATCATCAACTCAAACGTGCCTAGGCAATACGCGAGTATCCATCTCAATGATTATGCCGATAGACGTCTCTATTCTGCCGATTCGGATCGTGATTACGTGTTATGTGTCAATATATTTTATGTTCGATCTGTTTCTTTTTTCTTCCCGTTCCAACGACGGGAGTTGGTGGTGCAAATTGCGCTCGCCAAATCAATAAAAATAATAAATTAAAAAAATGATAATTTAATAAAAGCGGTTAATTTTTTTAATAAAAGCAAAAATTAACAATCCATAAAATTTAAAAAAATCAAATATAATAAAATATACAATAATAGAACAAAATATAAACATAATTATAAATATAAAGAAAATATAAATATAATTTTTGACTATGAAGAATTAGTTAATTTTAATTTCGCTGATCAAGATTTAAATAATGAAATATTATTTAAGACTAGAAAAATACCTGTTATATATGACGGGTGAGCTGAATTTTCCACTTTGAAAGTTTCTATTTTAATTTTTAAATCGTAATTATTATATTTTACTATTAATTGCTTTGAATTCTGTGTTAATTTAACAGTCAATCAAATAAATCGGCTCTCAGGGCCTTTCGACAAAGGCGCTGTTCAGACAGAACCGTCTCGATGTGGACTATGCAGAGCTATCTTAACTTTGCCCTGATTCACTCAATTTTCCTCCAATATTTTTCATTTTATCAGCATATATATGATCATAGTAAAATTTGAGCTTCGCCGACAAACTGTGAATCAAATGATAACGAAATGTTGCAAATTTAACCTAAATTGATTTTTAGAAATATAATTAGTAAATAAGTGATAGAAATCGTCATTTATCAAATAAATTAGTATTTTATTGATAATTTCATAAAAATTTTCACGAAAATCCGCGTAGGAATCATCAAAATCGTCATTATTCGAAATCGGTGTTAATTTAACCATTTAACAACTTGTACGGTTTTCAATCGATTTCATCGGCTTCCGGATGTCTTTCAGCGAAGGCGCTGTACCAACAGAATTGTATTGATGTAGGCTATCCAGATTTACCACTATCCTAAATGGATTCACTCTGATTCGTCCGCAATTTCACATTGAAAAGCGTGACCGACAAACAAACAAACCAACACACTTTTTAGACAAATATTATATATATTAAATTATACATAATATTAAAAACTTTAAGTTAAATATTTTAAATAATACTTTAAAATTGAAGATTTCATTTTTTCTAAATTTTACTTGAATTTTTCATTTTTTCTAAAATTTATTATTTAAAGAAACCATTTAATTTTTTGAGACTTAATTTTCAAGATTTAATTTTCGAGACTTAAAAGTCGTGCTCCGAATAAAGCACATATCGAAATATTTAAAATTGTTTTCAAATAAAATTATGTCTGCATCAGAATTAGTTTATTTGCTTTCGTTTTCAGTGTCACCCCATAAACCCATTAAAATCTTTATATTCCGTGTCACTCTTAAATAAATGAGCTACGGTCGCAGTAATATCTCGGTTTGCCTCTTCTCATTATTCCCAGTCTTCTTCATCCTCCTCTTATCGTTGTGCATCGATGGTAATTTTTGCTTTTCTGAATTCAGATTTAAAGGTTTACATGTTTTCAATGGAATTACATGTTTAATGGAATACTGGTAGATGGATTTAACCAGAACATTAAATTAAAATGATATTCAAGGAAAATTTATGCTGAAACTTATTTCGATGTTGATTTATTCCATGTAAAAATATTTAAAAAACATTCTGATTATTATATAAAAATTAACATCATATTATGAAAGTGATATCTTCCATGTAAAAATATAAATAAAAAACCCATTATTGTGCAAAACTTAGCCTCATTTTATGATGGATTCAAGAAAATTAAAATCTAAAATGCATTTTGGGAAAATATTACTCGTATGGATGTTATAGCTTGTCCAAGGTTTGAACTTCAATTGCTTCATCTATTTGCTAAACTTTAGTTCTTTCGAAGTTATTTTACTCTTAAAGTTTTAATCAGTAAATAAATTTTAAAAATCTTAAATTATTTGGCGAAGTGAAAATTTGAACTAAATCCTCATAATCTCACATCCGACTTATCTAATCATTAGCAACCCAGTGTGGAATTGGACTAGAACTGGCCAGACGTGTTCTACAGATGCGTCCGAGTAATTTATAATTATACATTAGGATTCGTATTTTCCTATTTAAGAATTTTATTTTTGCATTATTTATAAAATTTTTTTTTCATTATATATTTATACAAGCCGAAAAACTGTGACAAATTTGACTAATATATTCATTTTAATATTTCTATAAAATACATTTAAAAATGCAATTACAATTGTAAATCCAAAAATCAAACATATTTTAAACGGAGTTTTAATAAAGGTAAACTATCTATTGTTTCACTTTGGGTTGAACTTTACATTATGAAAGGATTTGTAAAAGATATAAAAGTTTCTATATTAAAAGCACATTTTGGAATGTTAACTCAAAGCTAGGAAAATGATATTTTTTCTTATACAATCCGTGTAATTTACAAATTTTGTACTTTATTATACAGAACTTCAATACAATTTTCTATTGACAAATACAATGACATACGTAAAAAGAATTTTATTTTTTAATCTTTCAAGTACTTCATATTTACTATGGATGGATACATGGAGATATATAAATCTTTTCTCCGTTTTTCATTGCAGGACTTGCTCTGAAGAATGTATAAAAATAGCAAAAAATATCGAATATCTTTTACCCGGCACAAGTATACTCTGGTAGTGCTCCTTTTTCACTTGGAGAGTGAATGCTACATCTGATGCACTTAGCTCCTTCTCCTATTTGTCTAATGTCATCTTTAGAAGCTGGATAAACTACTCCTGAAATTTTAACAAAAGGAACACCTAAATTACGAATGATTTATTTTTGGTCTGAAAAGTGTTATTAGATCTACCATCTTCATAATATCCTCTTCCTCTAAATAAAGAAGCACTCGTAAGCACTATTAAGGCACACAAAGTAAAACCGGTTATAAAAAGTGAATTCATTTTTACAGTTTTATGTCTTGAGTTCTTATTTATACAAAACATTATTTATTCGTCTTTGTAGCATATGGAAAGCGCTGGAAATTGTCATCTGTAAATATTTGACATAAGCTTAGAACAGTGAGGTCGTTCTAAATATTCTCAAACGGATATGTCAAAATTATGTTTACCAAATTATAAGAATTGTTTGTTATAATTTTAAGAAGAAAAAATAATTTTTTCGGAAAATTTGTAAATAACTCTTTTGAATGTGATCTTAATTAATTAAATTCCATCTTTATTAAGTTATAGAAATACAAAAAATGATTAAAAGTTTTTCTTATGTGACAGTCTTTTTCATTCTTTACTTTTTAAAATTTATCGCTGGTTTTGTTTCAGAATACAGAAATATAAATATTGAAGCATTTTTTCGGTATACTAAAATTATACATATTGACTTCAAGATTAAAATCAGGATTCATTAATTCGCAAAACTTTATTTCTATCACAATAACAATTATTAAACCAAATTTTGTTGAGGAATTTTTCTTTTGTTTTCTTTTGACCAGATTGATTATACACAAAAAAGTGAATTATATATACGGAGAAGTTATTTATTAAAAATAAACTTGAAAAAAGATGGCAATTTTTTTATTAAAAACAAATAAACGCCATTTAAAAATATATTTTGTGATAATATATTTCGACGGTTTAATCGTCATCATCAGATCACTTATTGTGTTTTTTTATTGCTTATATATAAGAAATGAATGGTTATGTAATCACTTGCGTAAGTCTAATCGAAAACTCTTAACAAATTAGTTAAGAGTGCTGTTTGAACATTGATTTTTGGAATATTGCTGAGCATAAAAAAAACGTGTAAATGTAATATGAGTATAAATGATTTTAAGATTTTGTGCAAGCATTTTAAAAATTATTGGGAGAGAGTGTCATGTGAAGCATTGTTGATAAGATCATGTGATCCAAAAATCAATGTTCAAGCAGCACTCTAAACTAATTTATTAAGAGTTTTCGATTAGACGTATGTAAGTGATTGTATAATCAATCATTTTTTATATAAAAGCAATAAAAAGAACATAATCAGTGATCTGATGATATATATATATATATATTTGTATAAAAAAAAAAGTGCTTAGGTTTCTCAGAAATATTTGTTTGAAAAACTTTATTTGTGATGGAAATAAATTTTTTGTGCTATGAGTTTAAATTGTGAATCCAAATATATTTTTTACAATATTTTTTATATCAACAAATACAAAAAATATTTAATTATATAATATTTAAAGTGTAATCATTTTCTCGTGAGGTATATGATTTGCAACTTCGTTATCGGAACCAACTGTGGTAGATTCTTGAATTTTCCTTGTAATCTCATTGTCGTCAAGCTCTACCCGAACTGCGGATTTCACTGACGTCTTCACAGGTGGCCAATTCTATGGTTCAACGCATTTATTGATTCTCGAATAAATACTCTTACGAATAATGAAAAGATTATTCTCTATGTTGTCATAATCACCATTCCAGCTGTATTTTGAAATGAATTTCATTTCATTTGACGCTCATCTCGTATCAGTCGAGATTTGGAACATCAATCCGAAAGACCTCACATCTCTATGGTCTGTCTTACTTTTATATCAAAACACACATTTACTAATCATCATTTTAGATCTCGCTGCAATTGTCTTTATGATTCGGTGGTGTCCTTATACATCCAGTTTTCTTGATGTCGATAGACTGGTGTAAAACTTTGTTTAATTTTTCATTTATCCATTAACCTTCTAATTGTGGTATTTATGTAAGCAACTCAATTGTCAGAAAAGAAACTTTTAAGGAGCCAAAATTCTGAAATATATATGTCAACTTATTTTCTCAGGGAGCTCATTATAAAACTTTCTCCATATACAAAACCTTGCTGTCTAGTCAGTTATCTTCAAATATGCAACCTTGTTGAAGTAAAAGATAATTTTCCATGTTGATACTTTTTTCCTAAGGTATATCACATCTTTGAACACGCATCACATTGATTTATGACTTTCTTAACTTGATTCAACTTGACTTAGTTAACCACATATTTATCTATTAGTATTTCATTCCTTCTGTTGTCCCCAAAGTGATAGATATCATGCATTTCCTTGATTTTAACCACCTTGGGATTCAGATTCACTTCATTAGCATTTACTGACAATTTTCTGTAGCCACTGTTTCGGTACCTATCTGACAAATTAGACTAGGATTTCTCTAATTTTAGTACCACTTCCAGTTAATCATGGTCCTTCAATTCTGATGATTTCAAGCCTTCTACACACTGGATTCTGTGGTTTTGTGTGTTCCTGAATATTGATATTAGCCACAGTTAAATCTCCAGGTTTCACTTAAGGATTCATAATATCAACAATTAGAATTTATTTAATATTTACCATCTTTTTAACATACTTAAACAAATTAACAATCACAACTTTCCCCTCTTTTATAATTCGTTATTTACTTTCTTAATCCAAATAAAAATAAATTTAGATGTAGATTTGGTTATTTATACTCTAAGAATTTAAATTTTATACTCGTTTTTTGTTGAAATTATAAAAAGTATTTTATTAAAATTTTGTCACAAAGATTTTATTTTGTCGTTTATTAAATTTCCATTGTGTTTTACATGTTTAATTTAATCGTTTTAAAAAGTTTTTAAAATTATTGTTATTAAATTTAGATAAAAGTTACAAAATATTATTTTAGTTTTATTAAGAACACCAATATGGGTTTTCGAACATTTATTTTCAATACAATTTGAATTGTCTTTTGGACAACTCTCAGCCAAGCTTCAGAATTTGACATCTTTCTAAATTGATAAATTTTTGTTTATTTTTTTAACAAATAATTATTCGAACAAATTTTTCATTATTTTCAAATTTTATTTTTAAATATCTAATTTTGTAATTTTAGTAATAATTTTATCTACATATTAATTTTATTTAAAAAATGATTTTATTTAAAGAAAAAACATTTAATTAATCAATTTAAAAATTAGTAAAAAGTTATTTACTTTATTTAAACTTTTAATATTAAAGTTTGAAACGATTTAATATTTTAAGTTTTTTAAAGATCTTATGCTGTAATTTAAAATGCAAACTTTGCTCGAATCGTAAACATCCAAAATACCAATTTTCCATCGGGGTGGGAGAAACACATTTCCAAATACTAAACTCAACATACCATATTTAAAATATTCCTCACAAGTTTATTATCATTTCAAAAATTAAATATTAGGTTTTATATTGCCATCAAAATTAAAATTTACTTTATTACTTTACAATAAATCTTTTTATTGACTCTAAATTAAATTTTAATAAACCTTCAGTAAAATTTATTTTATTTTTTACATAAATTGATTTCTACATTAGATTCGGAAAATCTTATTTTAACATATCTATAACAATATTTTACGGAATGTAATTGTTTAATTATTAATTTGATAAGATTGTAAATTCAAAATTTTATGAACTCCCCAACGCTCCCAACAGTTGATATAAATAAATAACTTTTAAAACTCTCAATATCAATTAGTAGCACAAATCAATAACACAAGATCGAAGTCATCAAAAATTTATTAGCAAGATAAAACACAAGATCCATTCATTCCTACAGATTCGCAACAGTGTTTTTCCAGCGTTCGATATTGCGATAGCGACCAGCAGCGGCACTAGCACCGGCAGTCTCCGCCAGATACAGAAGCATGCAACTATCCGCCAGACTCGGATACCGACTCGTCGAGCAGTACGTGTGGTCTTGCAGATATCGATCGACGAATTCCAGTGTGTCCTTGAGACCGTTCTTCCCAATTGATCTGCGCCCATTCAGCCAGTTGCACCACTGCATAACATCGCTCCGCTCCACCTCATCACTCATCGATCGATTGAAGATCTTCAAGGAACTAAGAGTTGATGTGATCGTTCTTGCACCAAAGCAGCACTCGCACCGCGGATATACTAACAACGGATCGATAACGTTGTCAGAATCGATAACTGCTGTTGACTCCGCGACTGGCAAGGTTGATTTGTCGCCGTCGTCATCTGTCGATCCGATCGATCCGACAAGAAGATCCAATTTCTCATTTGTCGATATTATCGATTGATCTGTGGGACTAATGGAATCAGAGTTGATGCTGCAATTGCTGAGTGGGAGGATGATGTCGTCGAGGAACCTGTCACAAAACTCGCGATCGATTACTCGGCATTTCACCAGCAACACTTGTTTATCCAGCATCGATTGGTCTTTACGATAGGAGCGGATCTCCCGAGTGATTTTATTGGCCTTCTCCATTTCCTTTTCGATATCGATCGATCGGTATTGGTTGTATTTAGTAGGAGAGGGGTAATCGGCCACGACAATGCTCTCTGGTCGAGCGGAATGAGAGTCAACTGAGGAGGCAGTCGGCAGTCGCTGGTAGAGCTCCTCGGTGATGAATGGCATCATGGGGTGGAGCAGGCGCAAGCCGCAGTCAATGCACTCGAATAGGACGGAGAGAACGATCGATTGTCTGGCGGGGCGATGGAACTTGATGAATTTGCAGTACTCGATGTAGACGTCGCACAGCTCGTAGAGCATGAACCGATGGATGGCCGTGGTGGCGCCAGAGAAATTGTATTGCTCGAGAGAATCATTGGTGTCGTGCACGGCGGCGGCCAAACGAGACAAGATCCAGTGATCAGNAGCATGAACCGATGGATGGCCGTGGTGGCGCCAGAGAAATTGTATTGCTCGAGAGCATCATTGGTGTCGTGCACGGCGGCGGCCAAACGAGACAAGATCCAGTGATCAGTCGGCGAGAGAAGGTCCCGATCAAGTGGCGACGGTGTTCCGTCTTTGGGGAACATCTGGGCAAACCGGAATGCTTGCCAGATCTTGTTGCAGAAGTTCCGCCACCCATTGACTCGCAGCACATCGAGATTGATGTCTCTCGGCTGGCTGGTGTACGCGAGCAGTGCGAATCTGAGAGCGTCGGTGCCGCATTCCGGGATGCCATTGGGGAAATCCTTTGCCTGAGGAATTTTGAAATGATATTCAGTGAAGACATTTTGTCGGTCCATAAATCATGAATGGTTCATTTGTATAATAAATGATATTTCAACGGGTTCATCGTTCATCACATCCAAATTAAATTTGCATTCGAAAAGTGTGAAATGCTTTTTTTACGATTCACAAAATTAAAAATATGTATCCAATTTATATTTATTAAGAATGAATTTTAGTTTTGTAAGTCTGTTCTGCTAACTAAAGAAGCGGGGGACGTTCTAGCAATGTTAAATCATTTCTTAATAAAATAAG
>MQRK01227395.1:11111-22639 GCA_001938485.1 Girardia tigrina
ATATATATATATATATATATATATATATATATATAAGTTTAATATTTTTATTCAGCATTTTTATTAATGTACATTAATTTACATATTTGACAAAAGTATTTCTCTATTTATTGATTTTTATATGATTACATATCGAAATACCTAAATACATATTTATTACGTTATTAGTTTTATAAAATTCTACATTAAAAAAGATATTTTAGACAAAAGTTATAATGATACAAAATATTCGATACGACAAAAATATAACAAATATTAGGACAAAACAGTACTTTAAAAATATTTTAAGTCACAAGCAAGAGTGATGTAGGGTGGCGAATGTTGTGAATGTCTCCTCAAACTTCGCCATAGGAAACGCAAACTTTGATCAAAGATTTATTTTATATTATATTTGAGCACATATTTCGATAGGAAAAGCAATTTTTGATGTTTTACAATCCATAGAGAAATTGCTGAGAGTTTCCGATTCCAAAAGCGTTCTTTTTATTATTAAAAAAAATTTGCTTTTATTAATCTTTTTTGTAATTAATTAATTTTTTTTAATTTAAATCAAACTTTGATTTTTAATTAATTATTTTAATTGTTAGTGCAATTTCAAAATCTTTTATTGTAATCGGTGTAAAGAACTTTTGCAAATTTTTATTAAAATAAAGGAGAAAATTTTGTGTTTGAATTTCAGAATTTGAAAAAAATAGTTTGGCCTCGAAAAGAGTAACTAAATATTTAATAAATAAAAGTTTTTAAGCCCTTGAACACCAGTTTGTGTTGATTAAATATTTTGATCACTACCACGTTTTCAGATGCCTTGAAAAATGCCTTTCCGTAATTAGATGAAAAAAGGCTTCTTCCTTGCAGAAGTTGTTTTGATGTTGATAATGTAGATTTGTTATTCGAAAAGCGAAGACGTTAAGCTTTGATTTGTTGCATGAATGGCGGTGGGCATTCGTATTTCTAATCATCTTCATCACTCTCTACAGCTTTGTTGATTAAACTAAACTGCTGGAATGTTCATGGCATTTTAAAATTAATTTACAGTTTTAATATGAGTAACACTTAATAACAGGCAATAAGTGTGAGATACTTTCAGTAAAGATAAGCTTACAGCTATTTGAGACTAATCTTAACTGACCTATGCAAAAAATAATAGCATATTACAACAATGATGCATCAAACATTTAATACGAGAATGAGAGTGATGCGTTCCAATATATTTTGGATGAAAGATAAATTTATTGAGTTTTATTTAAAAATATATGACACATAATTTTACTGAAGCTATCCATAGAAAAGTAAGTAGAGAATTCGAAGTATATCATCTATTTGTTTTGAAGTTTATAGATGAATTACGAATGATTAAGGAACAATTGATCAATTTATTCGGGGAGATCAGAATATTCCAAAATGGAAAAAGAGAGGAACTCTTGCTTCGACCAGTACCGGAAGCCCCAAGATACGATCTCGCCTCTATGATCCCAACAATCAGGGAATCGAGCCAACTGCGATCCAGGCCTGGTCAGACAGATGGAGGTCACAAGCAAGCTTATCGGGATTTTGGCCGGCGCATCCCGATACCGTGGTGCCTGCTCTCTGCGTATCACAGTCGAGTCACTTCAAGATCATTGTAACAAACGCTTAGAACGCCTTGGGAAAACGAGAATCAGAACAACTCCGTGTTTCGACTGATGGTCAACCAGTTCAACTCTTGAGACACAAATTGTTATTATTTATTATTAATTAACAGTTTGTTTAATGTAATGTAAAATATTATTAATATTATTATTATATTATATATTTAATCAGAAAATGACTTGCAATTAATTTACTTTTTATGATTATTAATTCAAGAAGAGAAATATAAAATTGTTTAAATGTGTGCATAATACAATTATTATTATTGATTATCTCAATTATTATTTTTATCAATGACTTCCAATGTTGATGTAACTAACACTCTGTACACCGTAATTCAAAATAATTATAATATTATAATTATAAAACAAAAAATATCCATTTTTCCAAACATTTATTTTTATTTTGCAATACTAGTTTCGCCATATTGGCATCTTCAGTTGACTAATTGAAATTTCAGATTGAAGTCCCTTTTATATAGCGGTAGACTGTTACGCAATATTCAATTTAAGGCTTTTTTTATAATTTTAATTTTTTATTACTTTTTTTAATTAAAAAAAATTGTTAATTAACATTCTTAATTAAGCATTATAAACCATGATTAAATGTTCAAAGTGATTCCTCAAATTACATTAAAATATTTTAATTCTTAGTTTTTTTGTCTTCTGTTTCTTTTAAGTTTTCTTTTTTTGTCTTTTTCTTTTTTTCTTTTTGAATAAATAATTAAAATTTTGAATATTGATTTTTAGACGTTTTTTCTTGTAATTATTTTTTTTAATTAAAAAAAGTAATAAAAAATTAAAATTATAAAAAAAAGCCTTAAATTGAGTATTACGTAACTGTCTACTGCTATATAAAAGGGACTTAAATCTGAAATTTCAATTAGTCAACTGAAGATGCCAATATGGCGAAACTAGTATTGCAAAATAAAAATAAATGTTTGGAAAAATGGCTATTTTTTGTTTTATTAATCCGATTGCCATTTGAATTAATTGAGAAGAATATTATAATTATATTATACATTTAATAAGAAAATAACTTGCAATTAATTTCTTTTTAATTAAGAAAAGAATAAAATATTAACATATTCAAATAAAATTTTGACATTCATTTTATCAGTTCTGAAGAACAGTCACATTGGGTAGATCAAAAATTCAAATAAAAAAAGTTTTCTTTGAAAAACAATTCCCCAATTTTACATAAATCCCATTCGGAACGGCTCATGGTAATTTAATAGGATCATCTTATACAAAATAGAGGAAGAATAGACACTTTGTAAAGTAATATCCTTATCGATTTTGATTTTTTAGGAAACGAAAAAAAATTTCTACAATATTTCACATTTTTCATTCAACTGCCAGAGATTGCTTTAATCTGCTTTTGCCTTTAATCTTCATTTAGATATTCGATTTACCATTCAACTTTTCACGGAAATCTAACTTATTAACTGCAAAAAAAGCCTATTGTAAAATTAGTATTCCTCAATGAACAAGTAGAGATGTATTTCAACTTTAATAAAAAAGGAGAAGTTACAAATAAAAAATATTTATTTGAAATTTTATTTTATGTGCAAAACATTGAAAAAAATAATATAAATAATAATTTATTAATAAATGAATTTGTTTATAAATTTGTTTAATTGATGAAAATTGTTGGGGTTCCTTTTGGTGAACTTTAAATTTTTGATATTTTTAAAAAAAACATATTTATATTTTAGATAAAGTAAAAATAATGTCGATTAATAAATATGAAATAATTCTTTAAAATAAAAAATTTAAGTTATAGATAATATTTTTACTAATGAAAATAAATAGGATTTTTTTAAAAAATATATTTTATAGTAACATTTCTACTAATTAAATCGAAATAATTTTTGTAAAAATTATAGTTCACAGATAGTATTTTACTAATTAAAAAAAAATAATTTTTATAAAAAAATTATAGTGTAATGATAATATTTTAATTAAATTGGAACAATTTTTTGTAAAAATGAAGTTTTATAAAATTCACAATTAAAATATCATCTTCGAAGTTAAAGAATATTGTAAAGAAGATTTTGATATATTTTGTAACACTATTTAAAATAAAATCATAATACCTTTTAAATGTATAAAATCATTATTAAGTAAAATAAATTTTAAAAAGAATGTACTTTTTATTAAAAACAAATAAAAGGTTTTTAAAAATATTTTTTAAAATTTAAATTTATATTTCAATTAATAAACATTGTAAAAAAATAATAAAGCAAAAACAAAATATGATTTATACAAAATTGAATAAAATAACATATTTGTATATTTATCGATATTATTATTTATATTTAGAATTTTGAGATCTGGATTATGTAATTAAAATGTTGTTCCTCATAAATTTGTTTCAAAAATGAAAATTGTAATAGAAATAAAGTTTACAAAATTATGACTTCGAATTGTAATCACGAACCCAATAGAAATAATAAATCAATTTTAATTTACTAATTAGGTCAAGGAAAACCTCATTTATTCTTTTTCCAATAAACTTTTGTCTTAATCATTGTAGTGTTAACTAAATAGGAAAAACTGCTGTATTTTATGGTTTTTCTATTATTTGTTCGCATTTGTATATGTACTCCATGTAACTATGTTTGATGATCTGTAATTATTATTTTTTTTTTATTTTATCGAAGAAAAAACAAAGATTCCGAAAAAAGTCAAGTCCAAAAAGAAAAAAAGAAAGACATTTAAAATAAAAGAAAAATAGACAAAAGAAACAATCGCAATTCTTTTCTTCCCCCTCTGGAAACATTCTGGAAAAATAACGAAACATTCTTATAATCGTTATATAATGGCTAAGAAGGAATAATTATGTGTACTGAAAATAAATTCTACAATAAAACAACAAAGTGGAAAAATAAAGAAACACATATTCTTTTAAAGCGTTCTAGTGTAGAGGGGGTCGATTGACTAGATTATCAGTTCCACTATTTCTGTAATTATGAGCTCTGCAGCATCACAAGTGATGGAGAATTCTGTAATAAACAAATCTGCATAATAATTGGAATTAATATTTGAAATTTAAAAATTACCAATCAATGAAAAAAATCAATAGAAATAATTAGATAAAATATATGGCAACAAAAAATTAATTGCAAAAAAATGACATTGAAGATTAATTTGAAATATTAGAACTAAAGCCAAATACCAAAAGAAAACTGGTTTATTTATATATTTCTGACATTTTTCCCGATCTGTACGTTTCATCGTTTAATTATAACGCTTGTTTCATTATTTTATTTTTTTCTTATTTGTTAAAATCCGTTATTTAGTTATACTTCACCAAGTTCACCAAAATGTCCCTTGGTTAGCTTTGTTGGTATTGTCTTAATCATGATTGCATTTAAAGATGTGTTATGTTTTGGGTTGAAGATTCTTCATTCTTTCCTATATCATTGACTCTTAATAATGAGGCATGGTCACAAAAATCAATAGTTTAATCATTAAGAACAATAATATGGTTTCCAATACTTTTTTTGACATCACAACTCGAATTGCCCCAGGACAATTCTCCACAAACTTTGGTAGTTTGACATCGTTCTTGAATGATTATTTTTTTTATTTTATACTAATCGAACAAATTTAAATTACGATCCCTCACTAAAATAATTTTAAATTATTTTCAAAAATATTTTATTTCATTTTCAATATATTATTAAATAAATCTGATAAATCAAAGTTGATGGCAAAGTTTTATTTTTCCGATCAAAAATCCCCAGGCTCAAAGTTCCGGCAATTAATTAGTCCAGTAAAACAATCGTATTTTATTCCGATTGCTATTTCTCCACACGCACCCTGCTC
Organism: Girardia tigrina; assembly: GCA_001938485.1. Lineage (NCBI taxonomy): Eukaryota > Metazoa > Platyhelminthes > Tricladida > Dugesiidae > Girardia > Girardia tigrina. Next base: position 16,574 of record MQRK01227395.1, read on the forward strand.
TCAAGGCACACAAGTAGACACCGCTTGAGCAGAGGGAACCCGATCATCGACACTGGCTTGAATTCCCATACAGACGAATTCCTCGAATATCGGTGGACGGTGAATAGCTCTTTGTGGCCGCCCCACCGGAGACTCTACTCTCTCTTCTAACTCGCATTCGACGGCTTGTGACCCGTCTCGATCGTTATTTTTACTAATTGCGCGTGGATCGCCCGTATCTCTGATCTCGGTTCGTCCGACATCATCACTGCTCACCGCTGGTAGGGCCAACCGCACGTGACTTACATGGTAGGGTCTGCCGTCGACTTCCACTTGATGCGGCAAGTGCAATTCGGTAATGGTTGGACGTTTCCACTGTGACATACATGAATACGATGGTGCCGGTTTCACGAATACTTCATCTCTGATTCGAAATACTTTAATTCGTATTTCTCGACTTCGACTGATGTTAGTGCGGTTGAATATCTTCGGCAATAACAGAGCGGAGCTCTATAACTGCCTTCTGACTTACACTGCGCTTGTTGCAGTCCATCTACTGTAGTAGCGCCGAATCTGATTCCTTCTCCTAAAGTAGTTACATTCTACCCTCTCATTGAGGCGATTGTATCCATTCCTGCGATCATCTCCACTCTAATTGACTGCAAACTTTTAGCCAACAAAATTCAGCACTTTAAAAGCTTCCCCGACACTTCAATCTTCACCCATGCCTCGTGTGTCACTACTGCTTGACCGAGTACCATTTGCAGTTTTTCGGATACACTTTGAATCTGATCCGGTCGCACCAGCCGCTGTTCCATCATAGTAACGGAACACCCCGTGTCGATGACTCCTCTCACCATCTTTCCTCCGACTTGGAAGAAGACTACGGGTAACTGCGCATCGACATTCACAGGAACCCTCCCTGCGCAGACGAGAGGGCCTGTTGATCTTTTCCCCACTTTCAATTCCGTTGTGGACAGGCCGCGCAAAAATGATCCAGTGCGCCGCAGATGAAGGACGCTCTGAATTTTAAAACTTGTGATGGACCCTCATTCACTTCTAGCGACGCCTTGCAGTCCTGTTGCAGATGACCGCGCCGGTTGCATCTAAGACACTGTCTCTGATTTGCGCCGTACTTGACGTTCGTCGCTGATGCCACAACTTCGCCGCTTGGTGGTTCGACTGCCTTTTCTGTTCTCGTGTTGTTGCGGAGAACTGACCGCGCCATTTGGATCAGATCTTGTAGGAGCTTGTTTTCCTTCCAGGTCTCCGACAAAAGATGTTTCGACACTTTTATCGGCAGTCCTGCAAGAAATGCTTGGCGCAATAAATATTCATGCCCTCCTACCCTATGCAGATGACGGTCCCGAACCGCCGCAGAGACGAAATATACTCCTCGATCGATTCGCCCGGTTGAATCGATCGCGATCTAAATTTCTTGAACGCTTCTTGGGGATAGGGACCGAATGCTTCTGACAATGCGGCCTTTACCACATCATAGCTCCGCTGATCCTCGCTCGTCAACCCCGAAAAAAGGTCAAGCGTGCGCCCGTCCAAGAGCATCGGTAGCGCCGCTGTTTTGTCGATGTCACAGACTACCGCTGCGGCATCAAACTTGCGACACCAAATCGCGAAATCGCCGCAGCCATCATATGTTCGGACTGCATCTGTAGATTTCATCCGGTTTATGACTGCGATAGCTTGATAAGTCGAAGCTGATGGCAAAGTTTTATTTTTCCGATCAAAAATCCACAGGCTCAAAGTTCCGGCAATTAATTAGTCTAGTAAAACAATCGTATTTCATTCCGATTGTTATTTTTCCACAAAATCTTTACGTTAAAATAACATTATTAAACTATTTTGATTAAAATATTATTATATATTTATTGATTAAGATATGATATTGATTTTAAAGTTACTGTGGTGCAGTGATTAAAATAGGAAGAAAACAATTTGTTAAAAAAAATTACATTTGTTTAAATAAACAAAAGGATGTATAAAAAATTTGAATTATCGCTGAACAATAAATGTTATTGACCGTGGTTGTGTTTTTTTTCTTTTTTATAGAATGACTTGCTTCGCCATGGTATATTAAATGTCATGGACCGGAACCCGTATCACTCGTCATGGGGAAAAATCGGTCCGACCGAACTCAGCACTGTCACGATCGAACTGTGTGAATACCACCGACCGACAAGCGACTATGTGTAGACCGATGATCACTTGACTCGATCGGCTCACGGCTTCCGTCGAATGAATACGTCAATCTCTAAGGCAGTGACTCTCGGCAAGTTGAAAATATGCTGGTTGCCACAACTTGATCTGGTGGCCAGTACCTCTGTTGTATAAGATTGTCAGAATAATATCTGACGGTTCAACACATTTAAAATATTTATCTTCCATCTGGATGAGAGAAACGCATTCTTAAAAACAACATACAATATGCATCATTAGAAAATATTCTTTACAATGTATTAAATATATTTGGGATGAAGATTCTTTTTTCCTTCGTGTATCATCAATTCTTAACAATAAATCACCAAGGTCACAAAAATCAATAGTTTCGACATAATTTGCATTGGATATACAGTTAGATATGTAAATTTTAGAAACTAAAAACACAATTTTTTTAAATGAAATTTGAAAAATATATAATACATTTTCAAATACTAGCGTTGTGATGAAATACAAGTTAATCAAAAATTTGTGTTTGCAAAACAGACTCAATCAAATCAAAACAAAAATCAATCAGATCGTATTTTTTATTTGATTCATGTATTGTCATAGAGATTACACATTTAAGCGAAATTTGAGCTCAATTGGACTACGGAAAGTGGGTGAAATATGGATTGAATATTCAACCCGAACAAAAATTTCATGTAATAATATTATTATATCAAAACATATATTAAAATATAAATAAAAAAATATTTTTGTAAAATAATTTGTAAGAATTAAATTACTTTTAATCCGGAACAATAATTTGGTTTAATGTAGTTCCCATTACAAAAATTAATTTCCGTAATATTATACAAGGATTCTAATAAATTATTTAATATTATTTATATATTTATATCTCAATATCCAATTATCCCGTTTTTTTAATATATTTTAATAAAAAATATATTACAAAAAATAATATTATAAATTTTTTTTCAGTTTTTTTCGGTTAAATTATTTTTTTGTATTTTAAGTTTTATTCATCAAAAGTAAACAATTCCGCTTATTTTAAAATAATAATTAAACTATTTTAATTTGTATTAAATTCTATAAAAAAATAAACAAAGTAATTTCTTTAGTTATGAATCAATTAAAATTTAATTAAAATACTTTCAATGAAATTAGAAAGAAAAAATTTTTAATTGGTTATTCGTAATCTTAATAGAAAAAAATGTTTATTTTGCTTGAATAATTATTATAAAAATCGTTTTTATCAATAATAAAATAATTTGAAAAATAAATAAAATAATATTTTTTGTTCAATATGAATTCTTTGTTAAAAGTTGATTCATCAAATTAAACAGAACTTGTAGCTGAAAAGGTTACAGGCAAGATCAAAATAAATTATCCAAGAACATTTTATGCTTCCAAAAGTGTTTTCCTGAAACAAATAATCAGACATGTGTGAAGACATAAAGTCTTTTGGAAACGCGAATGCTTAAACATTGAGGTTCTTCTGATTTTCAAATGAAACTTTAACATCTCATAAAAGAGTTCTCAACTTTGTTATGTCTAATACCATAAAAAAGGTTCATAAATGGTTCTGATTGATATATAGTCAGAGTCCAAAAGAAAATTTTCATTAATTTGATGAATCCAAAAGAGAAGAGATATATATCATCAGCGATATGTAAAATTTCAATATTTTTATATTTGTATATTTGAAAATTTGAATTTACAGTTTTTTTAAACAGAAAAATTGTGATAACAAAACACACACGCACGCAACTAACACACATGTCCAATCAAATTTGAAAACTTTACATTCACACACATACATGTAATCATAATAATACACACATTCATATTCAAACAAATACATATTAAAAATTACCTTATATGAGATTAGTGAATTCACGAAGAAATCACGTGATTACAATCACATATTTTCCCTTTCCAACAAAAAATTGAAAATAAATTAGTGTATTTGAAGGAAGAATTTCCTAATGTTCACTGCGTGTCTCAAAGCTTAGTATTAACGACATAACAATTTGAGTGTAAACATTTATTAACAACACAAACGTTTTCAGTAGCAATTTCTGCGAGAAGCATCATTCTTGATTAATAATTTTTTTCAATGTATTTAAATCTTTAAATTAATTAATGTGATAAAAATAATTTTAACTTTTAATTTCTCAAAATTTTATTGGATAAAAATGCATTACGTAATTTTTTAAATAAACATTAGTTTTTTTAAAATATATATAATTCAATAAGTTAAACAGTTTACTAAAATTATTATTAAAATTTATAATTATAAAACTTTTGATTAATTAGTATTTAAACATTAATCTCATTAAATTAATTTCATTAGATTTAAATAATTAATCAATCTCATCTGATTAGGAGAGTCACCAATCTAAACAACATACAAACTACGAACTTACAACATTCAGAATTTTCCCTTACACTTAGCCTTTGCAATTTAAAATGCTAGGCAAATATTATATTATACACTTTCAATTCAATAAAAATAATATAATATAAAAATTATATAATCTGGACAATTCTGATTTAGATGAAGTTGCTGTTCGATTCACATTCGGGGGGCCCATATTGAAGTTAACCCAAAAAATAATATTTCGAAAAATTCGTGAAACCAAATTCAATGAGTTAATTATTCAAAATGAGATCAAAAATAAAGACATCGAAAGATTCTTAACGACAAATTAAGAAAACTAAAACAATCGAATAGTGCGATAAAAATTATCAAATCTATCAAAAACGAGAAATTGTTGACATTTGAAAATTGAAAGATGACCTCCGATTCCAAAGAATTAAATCCACAATCGCTGTTCGTGAAAAAGCATTAAAAGAAGTTTGCAAAAATTTCAAAACCAAAAAAGGATTTCAAAATTTACATCAGAGACAATGGCAAGACGGAAAATGCCAAAAGCCGAATTGGAAGAGAAATTTGACAAGGAGACGTAATCAAGCCTTGGAGGCACTTCGAACGAATGAGGAAGTGCAGAAAAGAGGCGAAGATTACGAAAATGAGTTCGAAAAGGCGATGAAAAAGTTCGAAGACCTCGTACATTTGGGTAAGGAATTAGACCACAAAGATGAAGTGGCAAAGCTGATGGACGAGATGACAGAAATCGAGAACAAACATGATGAATATCAGTCAAAATTCGAGGCGGAGACCGATCGGAAATGGAAATCAACTGAAGCTTCAGAAAACAAGAATTCCAATCATTCGCCAGCAAGTTTGGGAACGTTCCGATTGAAACGATTGCAGCTGCCCAGGTTCTCTGGGAATGTTATTGAATATGCCAAGTGGAGACAGATTTTCGACGAATGTGTCGAGAAGATGGAGATTCCGGATGTGGACAAGCAGCTGCAATTGGAAGAATGTCTAGATGTTCAAGCTCGAGAGCTTGTGAAAAACTTTGGATTTGGAGGAGGAGCTTATAAAGCTATACTAGATAAAGTTGAGAAGTTTTATGGTGGTGAAAATCGCAGTTACTCGGCAATTGTGAAGGAGGTAGCCGAGTTTCACCCCATTTCCGAAGTCACAGCTGCACAATTGGACAAACTTGTGTCCTTGCTGGATAGTCTTGTGCTGAGATTAAGGACAATTGGGAAGGCAGGGGAATTGGGCAATGGACTGTTCTACCAAAGTCTATTGCAAAAGCTGCCAGTGGACATAGTATTAATGTGGGAGAGGCACCGCCAAGGATCGAATCTCGGAGAAGGAGTGGTGACATTGAAAGAGTGGCTGGAGAAGGAAGCAGAACTCCAAAGAATAGCGGCCGAGGCAGTCCATGGCATCGGGATGTTGAGTGCCGATAGAAATAGGCGAACGATCATAAACAACGATCGGAAAAAATCCTTTGTTTCTATGACTGCAGAGTTTCAAAAATCAAA
>MQRK01227409.1:11067-24010 GCA_001938485.1 Girardia tigrina
AAAATTAAAAAAATATATTTGGGTAAATTTCATAGCGGGCCCGAGCAAAAATAAAAATTTGAAAAAATATAAAAAATTATCGGCATTCCAGGAAAAATAATTTAAAAAATTTTAAAAAGTTTATAAAACGTGTTTAAGTCACAAAATCTCAAAGGAAAATAAATGTGCTGATTGTGTAATCGCTGGCTTCACTGACTTATTTTAGAAATTATTTGGCTTAATTTAGGAAATATTTGTACCACGATTTCAGAATGAAATAAATCTTTAATAATCTGTTTCATATTTTTTAGATATGCTTAATATATTTTATAAATAATTTTTTTTATAATTAAAATGGAATATTTTTTGGATTTTCCGTTTTTAAAATTATTTTCAGTTAATTTTTTGTACAAAAATTTATTATAAAACAAAAGTTTTTCCATTTACCCTTTCGGGACTTTATCTGATTGAGATCGGCATCTGTTTTTTCTTCAGCATCATCGCTCGCCCTTTCATTGGTTCTGATTCTTCTTCAGTGTCAAAGATTGTGCCTTCAATTGTCGGGGCTCTGGGGTTGTGTGCAGGATCACAGAATCGGGACAGGTTGTCGTAGTCTCTTCCTTCATTGAAAGCAGTTCATTGGCGCGTACTCCATCAGATATTGCTTCTGATGGTTGCATAAGCAATGTCTTTTTCTCTGTGGGGGAGGAAGATTGCACGGAGAGCTTTAATATTGTCCGGGATCCAGATACCCAGAGCTCCTACAATAAATGTGAATAATGAAACCCTATGGTCGCTGTATTTAGCCTGAATTGCTTCTTTCAGAGGTCGGTAATGTTCTAAGTTGTCATTGTTAGCTCTTTTAAGATTTTCAAGTTCGTCAAAAGGACACTTGACATCAATCAGAACAATTTTCTTTCTCTCAGAGAAGTAGACCTGCAAGTCGACTCGGAGTGCAGAGTGCACGAATCGAGACCGAAGATTTACATCAAGTACGGCATTGCAGTGTTCCCTGATTTCAGAAGCCAGAATGTCAACAACAGAGTCATGACGGGCATTCGTATAAGACATGAAGGGCCGACAGCAGCAGAGTACATGCATGAGAGTGTCAGCATTCTCTTGACATCTCCTGCACAGGTCAGATTGCCCAAACCGGCAGCTAACTGGAAGGTTATAGGAACGTCCTAATTGAATGAATTGCCATTCAGAGGCAGGGAGATGACTGTTGTACACTACAGAAGTCGTGAAAGAGGAAAGAAATAAGAATAAATTAAATAGTTTTAGTAAATGGAACCAAAAACAAGTTTAATTTACAAATATAGATAAAATAAGTCACAGGAGCAAGTGATTACGTAATCAATGTAGATCTTTTTTGTTAAGGTTAAATTACTGTAAAAAATGAAATTATTTTTTTAAAATTTTTAAATTATTTTTCCTGGAATAATTTTAATTGTTTATATTGTGTCATACTTTTATTTTTGCTGGGGCCCGTACGGAACTGTACCCAAATATTTTAAAAAAAATCACAAAAAATCGATTTTAACAAAGCAAAAAAATTTTAAATTTAATATATAAATAAATTAAATAAAAAATATTTTTAATTTTTAAATATGAAAATAATTAATTTTTTTAATTTTAATTTTCTAATAAATAAATATAATTATAATTTAATTCCAAGAAATATAAAAGAAAAAATCATAAAAATATTCATATTTTATTCTCAATTTATACATATTTTTTTTTCATTTTTTATCGAAAAAAAACAAATTAAAAATTAAAAAAAATTTTAAAAAATCACAAAAAAATCAAATTTGACAAAGGAAAACCGCAAATTATTTTCAAAATATTCGCTAATTTAATTCGTTAAAAATTCGCCAGAAAATCTCAATTACCGTCGCCTCATTGCAATTTTTACACTTGACGACCAGATTGTTCTGTTTCTGGTCGAGATTGATGAAATTGCGGCACACCTGGCAGTTGACGCTGTTGGTAAGAGGCGGCGCGCCCTCGGGACCCGTGGGGTTCGAGATAGTCTCGAAGATATTGCCGGAATTGAGCGCCGCGTCGTAAGCCGGAGGCGGACTCGACTTTCCGGGAACTGGATGCACCGCACACGTGTGTCGTTAATCGTAAGAAACACTCGAATCACTCACTTTCTTCATATTTCACTAAATTATCCGTTGACATCTAGGAATAGTTTTTGAATGATTTCAAAAATCTGCCATTATAATCAGTTCAGATAAACAAATCGAAACAATAATTATCGAGTTTGTTGAATTATTTTAATTTAACGAGTGTTGTTTTTCGGGCGATAAAATATCATAAAAGAAAATGAAAAAAAAAAACTTTTGTTTATTGTAATATTTGTGTATAATTTTTGATATATTCGTGATCAATAAAATAATTTATAACAGTTAAATTTACTTCTATAACAATTTACTATTTTTAAAACAAATTTCTGAGATGCGACGTTTTCTTATTTTGCAAAAACCAGTTATAAATTAAAATATTAAATATAAAAATCGTTATAAATTTTAATTTTACAAATTAATGTCTTTGATTGTAATTTTATTAATTGTGACAATTTTTATTACGTCTTATTTTCAATTTAATATAATTTTTACTAACATAAAATTTAATTTAATTGTTACTCATAATTGAACAAAAAAATTCACACATTTGATTTTAATTTCGTAACGTTTATCCTAAATTTCAAATATTAAATTGTGATATTTGATTTTGTTGCTTCATTAAATAATATTACATAACTATCTAGTTTTAATTTTACAATTTCTACAAATTTTTTGTATTCAATGACACTAAATATGATTTTACAGATTTAATTTTAAAATTATTAATATTTAAAGTTTTTAAAGCACTCGTCTCCGGAAGCAAGGTCGTGTCCATCAAAGGGAAAAGAGTGTTTGAATAGTTAACTAAGTTTTACAGTTTGATAGTGTGAAGTTATCTCTATAAATTTGATTATTATGTTTGAGTATTGTGTAAATTCAATTTATATTCAAAGAAAAAAAGAAAACAAAATATTTAATAGTTATATACAATTTTGTTGGGGTATCGAGGTGATCTTTATAAAATAGAAATTAAAAGAATAAGATTGATGTTTTTAAAATATTTATTTGATATACACGATTTAAAAATATTTAACAATTTCTAAATATTTAGAAAAACTTAAACCTATTTAATAATTTGCAGTTTGGATAGAGCGGGAAAGGAGATTCCTTTTGCTCGGATGAGATTTTGATATAAAGAATATGGTTATTTTAGTATATAATTATATATATTTATCACACCTTTGGGTGAGTTTTTTCGGAGTCATTATTTCGTAGATTTCGTTGTAAATGTTATTTCTATTCAAAAGCTTTATAAAATTGCTCAACTTTTAGTTTATGTTAATTAATTCTTTCATCGAGACTCTGTCTAGACGATTTCCGATCTTTAATTAATTAACTATCTTCTTGCTCTTTAATGTAAATTAGAGACTTTATTGATGACCTTTTAATATATAATTCAGGCTTTTAGATAATTTCCTGTGTCCCTTCTTTTAAAAATCTTCTTCCTTTTATACTTTTCTATTCAATTTTTATTCCCTTTACTTACAATTTTATTATGTCTGTTTATTTTCTTCACCTTAATCTTTTATTATTTTATCTTTAATATTTATATTTTTTAATCAATTTTACTTTGATTATTTTTATATAATTCATATTTAATATGGTAAAAAGTAAATATTTCTATTTAACTTCGATTAGTTATAACAAAATTTTTATGAAATAATTTTATTAAATACTATACTCAACAATTTAACAACTTCAATAAATAAAATCACAGAATATACTGAGACCCTAGCACGTATTTAAGATACGGAGTGGGACATAATAACCTCACTTTCTGCAAATTTAAATAAAAAGGTTAAGTAATAAAATAGGCACGGGAACGGTTTTGCACCTGGGGGACTGAAATGAAGAAAAACAGTCCTTAGAAATAATGCTTAATTAGACCCACTAAAATACTGTATCGAGTTCATTTTTGAAGCAAAGAAACTACTTTAATTTTATTTAAACGATACAATGAACAATATGCTCCAAAAAGTCTTTTCTGATAGGGTTGGCAGACTCAACGTCTCTTGCTATTGCAAGAAAATCCAATTTATTTGTCCTTTTCTTGTGGCAATATAGCAACATGAGATTTTCGAAACACGATTGTGTTATTGAGCTTTGTAAGTACGTCTCGAGTTTTCTCATGACAGAATAAGAGCGTTCGGGTGTTGAAATTGTCACTGGCATTGTCATGCACACAGAGATTATGTTAAAATTTCCTGAAAATAAAGACGCTCCCATTGTCGATGCAGCAAACATTTCAGCAATCGTCCTAATTAGGCTGTTAATTCTTTTCCATTCTAAATCAAAAAAGAAAACCAGTCTTTTAAAATTTATTGAAAACTTCAATAGGTTAAATTTGTTATATAAAAAATTTTCATTTTTTTTATTTTACTTTTTAATTTTATTTTCCAATATTTTTTAATTTCGATTATAATTCGAAATTTTAAAAAACAAAAATTCCTATTTTTGGAAGTTAAAAAATTAGCAATAACACTTTCTTACTGTCCTCAAATTTCTTACTTCTTCCACGTGAGCAAAAACTGTCCTTTTCTTCATATCTCTTACGAAATGTGGCAAAAGATTTAACTATCTTTAAAGCTTGAGAGCTGATATCAGACTCAAAAATCGGAGGACAGAATCGTCTTCGGGAATATCTTGTGGTCTTAACTGGTCTTAATCACACTCTGCTACCAGAAATGATCGTAGAGCGGCAGTTTGAGCGCAGCAGCCACGTCCAGAGTTCAATAACTCGCATTTCGTTCTCGTTTTAGATTCGTGATTTCTGCGTGACAAATATATTATATATAGATATTTAATTTTGTAAGCAAACAACACACATACTGTTTCCAATGAATAAGAACCGCAGTCAATATAATCCCCAAGAAACAAATATCTGTCAGTTGATGATTTTCACAATTTTGGAATATTATCGTTAATTCATTCCATTGATCATGAAAGTCTTCATAATTTTCAATAGGTAATGAAATTTCGTCAATTTCTTTGATATGCAATCTCTGATCGGGAATTCTTACATGATTATCTTCGAATATCTTCATAAAATAATCCACATTACAAATATAGTCAAATGGCAAGGTTATCTGTTCTTTTAAATTAGACATTCAATTTCATTTAATGAATAATTTTCTTTAAATAATAAATCGATATCGGTAAGTAAATTTTTATTTATTATCAAATTTCTATATTAACTAATGCATTTAAACAAGATCAGAATAATGAATTATAATAACAACTTTTTTACATTTTCTAATTACCAAAAACTAAATTAACTAATTCATAAAATTTATAAACTTAAACTTTTTTTTAATTCAATTAATTTTCATTTTTCCAAATTTTACAATTCACATTCACAAAAAAACTTTAAAACTTCCTCAAACTTTAATATATATATATATATATATATATATATATATATATATATATTAAAGGACTTTGTCCATAGCTTCAAAATAATTGACTCTGTTATAGTCTTCTTCTGACTCGTGAGTATGAAATCCAATTACTTCTTCAAATTGTTTCGGAGGATTGTTTCTAAGGGGTGTGTAGGGGATTCTGTCAGGATTTCTGTTGTTTGTCTGATTTTGTTATAGAAATGGCAAAATTCTTCTTCTGAACGATGTCTTTGAAGGTAGTATCTCAGGAATTCACAATACTTAATTTCTTCCTGAACAGTTATGTCTTTGTTCTGTAGTTTTTCAGCAGGTAAAAAGATCAAATGACACAAATACAGTCCAAATTAGGTGTCAACCCACCGGATACAAATAGAAAGCTACTCCTTTCTGCTGTTATCCTTCGACTCATCAGACAACAAAGAAAAATATTTTGCTTTCCTGGTATCTACTTATAGGTTAAGAAGAGGAGCCTGTCCCATCAAAGTAACTGATTCATCGTGGATATCTGCTATAGTGTAATTACCACCTTATATCCAAATATCTAGCCTGTCAATGTCTTCACATCTCAGATTCAAAAGCTGATGTAGGTTACCTTTTTCACTTTCATTTCCATGAATTATACATGGGCTTGATATGCAAAATAATGTAGAAGTGCAAAAAGTCCATTACAGAAAAAAACTTACAATTAAGATGACTGTTGAACTTGGGAGATTAATGAATCTAAACAATAGAGGAGCTGCTGAACCATTTACATCTAAGTATACAAAATGTTTAGTATATGTAATAAAAATATTTGATAAAGTAAACTTATTATAATTATTAATAAAGTGTAAATAGTGAATGGTGAAATTAACAAAGTAATAAATGGTATTATATTGCAAAATCATTGTGTCATACCTTCAAATATTGTCCTTTTTACTACAATGGCAAGAAATTGCAAAAACGAACTCAGGTGTTTTGAGATGTTTGAATTGATTTATACAAGTAAAATAAGCACAAAACATCAACATTTCCATACGTTAAAATACAATGAATCAGTTCACGAATTTTAAATAAAATTTAATGTACTAAAGTATTCAGTTAGAAAATCAGCATTCAAAGACCGTCAAAAAAAATAAAAAATAATATCAAACTTTAGAATAAGAACTATATAAAGTTTCTATGAAAGTTTCTATGGTTTCTATAAGAAACCTTACCCTGAAACTGATGTAAGAAATAATATTTCTATGCAATAAGTTTAGAACAGTGTCAGTATTTCGTGTAAACAAAACTTTTCGTAGTATCGATAATATGACATCCGTATGGATATATATCTTCACCCTCTCGATGCTTCCTAGTGGCGATCATGGATAGTCAACTAAATTCGAAAGAGACAGCTTTCAGCTACGGCTAGTATTCCATGAGTAGGTACCTTAATCATTGATGTTACTAAACAAATAGACAGCACAGAGAATACTGGGATCGCTCGTAAAATAATAGGATCTCAGGCTAAATGTGGACTGGACTGCTGTCCCCCTATATGGGATTTGCGGTTGCGTTTGAAGGAGGTCTGTACATGGAATGTTTCAGTGTTCGACGATCAAAGTAACCGAGTCCCTATAGCTCTGAAAAGAAGATTAATCAAATCAAGCATTTTTCCGGCAATGTATTATAGGGATGAGTGCTTGGCAACATCTGAAAAATAGGTAGCCCAGCTACAAGCTTTTCATAATACCTGCACACGCACTGCTCTTGGTAAAACCAAACTTGAAAGAATACGTAATCCGGATATTTCAATCTGAGGCGCGTGTGGTACTGATGAAATGGCGTATTGTATTCTTTGAGTACAATAGACGAAAAGGTGTACGTGAGGTAAAAAGAGTATTAAACTCTGAATTTGCCTCAGAAAATAGAAACATCAGCGGCCGTAAAAATCTGTTCATGAAAAAGCCTTTCGTTCGCAATTCGCTCTAGTTATTTAGCGACTAAAAAGATCTGGTCGAATACCAAGAATGCTTGAATGAGAGATGAATTTTGACACTAACGAGGAATTCAAACACCTCATTAAAGGATCTGTGTCTGAAAAACTGACAGAAGTGATTGAACAGAGAAAAGAGTATCCAAAAATGACCAGTCGTGTATCAGAAGAGTGGAGTGCGAGTATCCTACTTGTTTCAAAGATTTTGCGGAACATAAGAAACTAAAAAGACACATCAAAACTTTACATACAATCACGACGGCACAGCGTCAGAATGGCGAAAAACCTTTCAAATGTCCCATGGAAAATTGTCACAAGATCTCTAAAACGGATGGATGGTTAAAGCGACATTTATTGATCAATAACTGAACTCAACGTAGTATCAGTGGTGCTAGCGTTTCACAAAATAATGTAAATGAAGGATGTATCGAATTTTTGAACCTGATCGCGATGCATGATGTGTCAATGCCCCTCGACGGTACCGCGGAGCCGGGCACAGAAGTGATTCCAAGGGTGGTTCTCGACTTTTGGTTAAGTAATACAACAGATGTGCGGATATTTCGGTGTCCATTTACGCATTGATTTTTTTTTACTTGATTGATTTTTACTCATTATGATTTTAGTTGTCCTTTCTTTTTTTGGGAATCTGATTTCGGGGAGCCATTCGTCGATTGTTGATAGGGTTTGATTTGAAGAAAATCAAGCAATTTGAAGAAGAGTCGCAGTGGAGACACTTAGATTTGTCAGACAATTGATCAAATTTCAACTGATAATTAAATGCTATTCAGTGATCAAATTTCATTTTGTAATTTTTAGTGGAATCATTTTGTGTGGGTAGGTTTTGGATTGAAATTACTGATGAAATATGGTATTCGGATTTCTATCAAATATTTTTGTTGTTTTATGCTTTTTTTTCAAAAACAGACTGTCGAGAGTAAAATATATTGTGATTACATTAAAAAAGAAAAAAAAATAAACAATTATCTAAGGAAAATTGATGTAATATAATTTCATTCGTTCGTAAAATACATAACGTAAAAATTTGGATTTATAGACTCCCCACCCCCATGTCACAAAGTGTCACACTTTCATAAGACCCCTTCTCAGATGTCACGTCACAAATCCCAAAAACAAAAAAAATATACTAACTACAATATTTTATTTATTTTTTTTCCCAAATTTCAGTTAAATGCTCTTCAATTGTAAAACTTGGCATATTTTCCTGTAATTCATATTCTTCGGGCATTGATAAATCCATAATTTCTTCGTTAAAAAGATTTTCTTAGATCCATTCGATGTATTATGTTACTTAAAGTTTTTTGAAAAAAGAATTTAATAATAATCACTTTTTATGACGCAACAAATTCTTAGACCCCCATCCCCCTTGTCACAAAGTATCACACTTTCACAGACCCGCCTCCCCCCTATGCGTTATGTATTTTATGAACGAGCCCTAATGTAATAATTGTGTTTTATGATTAAATATTGTAAATTTGTTTAAATGCACTAATTTGAAAGTTTCATTTGTGATGAAAAAAATGATGATTTTTTCGTGAAATAAAGTTTCTGTTTTTGAGATATATTTAGTTGAATGTTATTAAATGGAAACTTTTTGGTGATTTTTGGTGACCTTTCAAATTCTGATACCTCGATTATCGAAGAAACACTCAATTTGATTCGACCGAGTATGAATAGACTAATTCACTTTAAAATAAAAAAACGTAAGAGAATGCCCTAGATGGACGTCGCACATCCTTGTTGCAATGGATACTTATATTATTATATTATTGTTGAAATTTTATCATTTATTTTATATAATTACAACAGTCCATTATTAATTTAGTTCACTTAACACATTTAATTAACTTCCGAAACAAATATACTCAAAAATGGTTTCCTAATCACTATGACCGATTGCATCATCAGTTTCTTATAAAATCATCTGTGACCCTCTCTCTTTCACAAGATATTAAACCCTGTAGCTCTTTAAGAGGTCCTAAAACTCTGAGAGTGCCTTATTATCGCTCAACCAGAATGAATGAATTACATGAATATCACTGCTATACTATTTCACTATCGACCGTAGGTTCACCTTGCTTCCAAGCTTTCAACATTCAGCCCTACGCCTTCACTCCCAGGAAATATTGCGTTTTATTATTTTTTTCTAAAAAATATACGTTATACTTTCCTCACACAGATAAAAATAAATTAAATGTTCAGTTTCCATAAATATTTTAAAATTATATCGCAAACATATTTTCATCCTATATACCTAATATTACCTTTATCATCTTAATAAGAATCTCATTACAATAATGATAATAAATAATAATAATACCAGTCATAATAATAGTTATAATAATAATAATAATCCTTTTCCGTGTCTGTATGTATTAGTAACCATATCGAAATAATAAATGCTCTACGAATACTTCTAAAAACACGATTCTTAAAAATATTATTTTTAGCGAAATTTAATGGCTCTTGTGTCAAATTTAAGGATCAGTTTCCCAAGAACAATGTATAATTAAAACCAATGTGTACCATTAGGCAAGTTTTATTATCAAATTTGAGTTTATTTTTTTAAGTCGATATAAAATATTTCTATAATTACATATTAATTTATCCATGAAAGCTAAAAGAGAAACTCAGTTATTAGAAGTCTCATGTAAAATCCAAAAGTAGTCTGATTATATATATATATATATATATATATATATATATATATTGGAAAGATTAACAATGAGAGACAACCACCAATACATTCTTCTAGACTTGACATAGAAATTTAAAATAACATATATCTCTGTGGACGTTTATCAGTCATCCTTTTGGGATTCAGAGTCGACTTAATATCTGTCACAAAGTTTCACTTCAGTTAAGGTTTTACCTTCACATTCATTGTAACACCATTCGATGACGATTTCCCATTAAAGAGTTTCAGAAAATTCAAATTTTAAGCAACAAAACCCTTTACATGATCTTTAGGTAAATAACGTGTTATAAACGTATACCCAAAGTCAAACTTTTTTACATTTGAAAAACTTTTTAAGAATTAATTGAAATTTTTCTCTCTAATAAAATTCTATCCAGAAAATTATTTTAATCCAAGTTCTGAATGAAAGTTAGTCTCTCTCCTTATATATATTAGGTTGTTGCAAAAGCAATGCAGGTTTTTGAACCGAAACTTTAAACAAATGTAACTCAGCACAGAATAAACTTTTTTAGAAATAAAGACCATCAGAATCAATACATTTTTGCCACCGAGAAATAAGTTTACTGATGCCAGTAATGTATAACTTCTGAGTTCTCGATGCAATGAAAGCGTTAAAGAATGTTTGGGGTCGTCTTAGTTTTTAAAGCATTTTTCCTAAATAAGTTGTCCAGCTTCTTGAAAAAATGGTAATCAGTGGGCGAGAGGTCCGATGAGTAGGGTGGATAAGGTAGAGTTTCGTAGCCCAATTCGTTTAGCTTTTGTAGGGTCCGTTTTTCGATGTGTGGTCGGGCGTTATCGTGGAGGAGAATTGGTGCATTCATATTGATCAATGTTTGGATCAAACGTCGGTCCTCGTGATGCATTTTGTCAATTTGTTACTCTGCGGGAATCGCTTCACCCGTATTCAGAAAGCTGTCATGTATGAGACCGGCTGCAGACCACCAAACAGTTACCATAATCATCTCTTGGTGGAGTTTCGGTTTCGGAAAGTGGTGAGGAGCCTCATCGCGGTCAAATCATTATGCCGAACGTCGCCGATTGTCATAGAGAATCTAATTCTCATCACACGTTACAATTCAATCGAGAAACTTCAAAACGACGATGTTTTTTTTACTTTCGTTCAATTCGTAAGGCACTCATTTATCGAGCCTTTTCGATATTCCAATATGCTTCAAGCACCAAGCAACGATTGAGGGATCTACGTTAAGCTCTTCTGCGAGTGTTCGAGCAGTTGTGCGTGGATCGGCTTCCACCAGTTCCTTCAATTCGTCGTTGTCAATCGTCAATGCGCGGCTGCCATGAGGTTCATCTTCCAGGCTGGTATTACCATTCGAAACTTTTGATATCAGTGCTGCTCTGTTCATTCGTTGACACTTCCCTTGCCCCAAACTTCTTTGATGTTTCGAGCGGTTTGAGCTGCATTACACCCTAACTTAAACTCGAAGAAGTAAATGTTGCGAAAATCACGTTTTGATATTTGCAAATAAAATTGAAATTATAAACACAAGAAATATTATAATAAGTTTTAGACAAATATATCTGAAAGAGTTTAAATTACGCTTTTGAATGACTCATAGTATCATACATTACTTAACATCAGATATACTTTAGTTGTATAACATTGCAGTAAATACAGAAAAATCAAAAACCTGCATTCCTTTTGCAACAACTTTATATATATTAATAAATGCTTTTTTGTTATTTAAAACCATTTTTTCATAATGTTTTGCCAAAAAAAGTTATTGGAGTTTAAAACCCGGTAGTTTAAAACCTACATCGTTCCAGCCAACGTTGTGGAAACGCTTCATCCAGAAATTGTCGCACAATCAGTGAATAATGGGCAGGTGCTCCAACTTGCTGGAACACAGCTTTCCGTTTGCATGTTGTTGATAACGATGGTATAAAGCAACTTTTTAACATATCCAGGTAAAGCGCCGCTGTTATGTTTCCTTCAATAAAAAGGGCCCATAAACAAAATTTGAAGACAACCCCATCCAAACATTAACTTTTTCACTAGCCTTTGACCTATGATATGTTTCGGTGTTTCATTACCCAAATGCGACAGTTTTGTCTGTTTACAATGCCGTTAAGATGGAAAATTGACTCATCAGAGAATATCAGTTTACTAAGAAAATTTTCATTTGCATATATCGATTTTAATTAACATTTTCCACATAACACATCTAAGAGCGCAATCTTCTTCATACAAAAGTTGTGTGACGAATACAAAAGTTCTGTAGGGGAACATTTTTAAGTCGTTTCGTAATACTTTTTGAACAGTTCCATAAGAGCCATTCAAAGTTAACAACGATTTCCTGATAGAAGATTGGGGTTCTGGCTTAAAATATTCTGCTATCTCATTTTTCTTTTCATCATCAATTGGTGGTCTTCCAGATTTTTGGGCATTTAGAACGCTTCCTGTTTCTCCAAACTTTTTAAAGATGATTCTAATACTTTTTTCGGCTGGAATATTTTTCCATTGAAGTCGTTGAAGTTCTCTTCTTACTAAAGTCACTGACTCATGCTTTGCAAATAAAATAACAATTTTTACACTCTGATTTATATCCATTTTGAATCTTAAGCTTAAAAATATAACAACAATTAATACATTTAAACAAAATGTACTTTTAATTAAATTTTAAAGATTAAGCTTCAAGATGCCTTTATAATTTAAAAGAAATATAATATAATTCAAAAGTTATTGCAGTTTGAAACGCGGTTGTTATATTATGATCACCCTGTATATATATATATATATATA
>MQRK01227419.1:0-14365 GCA_001938485.1 Girardia tigrina
TAACTTATCAATACTTTCATTACATTTAGCGTACGTAGACGAAAGTGTCCAAGATCTATAGATCAAACCTTTTATCATATTTCTTTTATATTTAGGTTCACAAAAACTGTTAGGGGCTGCATATAATCATGTATGAGTTTTCTTTCTATAGATCCCAGTTTCAAAATGGTTGTTTTTTGCTCTTTCTATCAAAAGATCTAAGAATGGTAAAACATTATTGTTTTCATATTTTACCGTGAATTTTATATTTGAATGTAGGGAATTCATATAATTTAAGAAAGGCTCAACTTGTTCTTTATTATCAAACAATAGAAAAATATCATCTACATAACGTTTATAAATTTTAGGTTTAATACCATCATATAGACTTATTTTCTCTTCAATCTTGGAAAGAAATATCGAAGCTAAAGTTAGAGCTAATGGAGAACTCATATCTACCCCATCAACCTGTTGATACCAATCATTATTAAATAAGAATCGTAAATTCGATGTTGCAAAATATAAAAATTCCCGAAAAGCAATCTCATCAACTAAATGGTGTTCATTAACATTATTTCTCCACGGAGAAATTTCTCCGTTTTGTTTTGACTGTTCCCTACTCTGAGGGTTTCAGGAAATTCAAAAACTATATTTTGAAACACGATGAAAATAATTTATTAAATTTAAAAATTGTATCTAGATCATGTAAGTTAGGAAGTTTGTTAGTAGTAAATCTATCACTCCAACTGGGTTATGTTCCAATTTAGTTTATCAATATAAATGTAATGTGTGTGACGCCACAATCATCGGAGAGACTTGTCGTCATCTCTGTAAACGGATTCAGGAACATGATCGCAGGGAAAGTGATAGCAATATTGCTCAACATAAGAAGAATTGTTTGAATAGTAAAGTTGATGTAAGTAATTTTAAGATTTTGTGTTCACAATTTGATAATTACTGGGAGAGGGTGATGTGTGAAGCATTGTTGATTAAATCTTTTGATCCTAAAATCAATGTCCAAACACCAATGTCCTCTTCAACTTTATTGAAAGTATTTTCATGATTTAAATGACATAATGATTACATAATCATTGCTTTGATATATAAACGCGAGAATATCATTGTTAATTCAGTC
This sequence comes from Girardia tigrina, assembly GCA_001938485.1. Taxonomy (NCBI): domain Eukaryota; kingdom Metazoa; phylum Platyhelminthes; order Tricladida; family Dugesiidae; genus Girardia; species Girardia tigrina. The sequence continues at coordinate 1,115 of MQRK01227419.1, forward strand.
TGATGATGACGGTTGATCCGTCGAAATTAATCACAATATATTCTGACGAAAATTTTTTGACTTTAAAAATTCACTGTCGTCATTTTTTAAAAATTAATAAAATTAATTAATAAATAATAAATATTATATGGAAAATAATTAGTAAATAAAAGAAATTAATTATTGTTCAATAATATAATAATAAATATTTAATGTAAACACAATAAATAAACAAATAATATTTCATATAAAATATAATTAATAAATAAAAATAAAATAAATTAATAAAATTTTTTAAGGAAAAATAAAATAAAATATTAAAAAGAATAAATAAATAGTGAATGATAAATAATAACGTATTATTAAAAATAATTATTATATAATAATTAAGTAATAAATATTAAATTATTAGTAAATAATAAATAAACAATGAATTACAAATTAATAACTAATAATAATAAACAAAATATAAAATAGATTAAAAAAAATTATAAAAAATAATTAATTAAAAATAAAAAAAATAATAATAAAATAAAATATTAAAAAAAAAATAATAAAGAAATAAATAAATAAATAATAAAGAAATAAATAAATATTAAATGACAAATAATAACGTATAATTAAAAATAAATAATATATAATAATTAAAAATTAAGTAATAAATATTAAATTATTAGTAAATAATAGAAAAGATAATAATAAATAAATAATGAATTACAAATTAATAACTAATAATAATAAAGAAATAACAAAATAAATTAATAAAAATAATAAAAAAATAATTAATAAAAATTATTGAAGAATAATAAAAAAATATTAAAGAAAAATAATAAATAATAAATAAATATAAGATTGAACAGTAAATAAAAAATAAATAATATATAATAATTAAGAAATAAATATTAAATTATTAGTAAATAATAAAAAATATAATAATAAATAAAAAATGAATTTATAAAACTTATAAAAAATTAATCTTATTTTAATAATAAATAAATATAAGAATAAACAATAAATAAAACATTAAAAATAATAACATAAAATAAATTAAAAATAAATTAATAAAAAATAAAAAAATAATAATAAAATAAAATATTAAAGAAAAAATAATAAATAAATAAATAAACGATAAAAAAAATAACGTATAATTAAAAATAATGATTATGTAACAATTAATCACATTTTAATAATAAATAAATATAAGAATAAATAATAAATAACATAAAATAAATTAAAAATAAATTAATAAAAAATAATAAATAGATAAATGATTAGGAATAATAACGTATAATTAAAAACAATTATTATGTAATAATTAATAATTAATTAATTAATATTAAATTATTAATAAATAATAAAAAATATAATAATAAATAAACAATGAATAACAAATTAATAACTAATAATAATAAACAAAAAAATAAAATAAATTAATAAAAATTATAAAAAAATAATTAATTAAACATAAGAAAATAATAATAAAATAAAATATTAAAGAAAAAAAATAAATAAATAAATAATAAATAAAAGATTAAACAGTAAATAAAAAATTAATAATAATAAATAACAAAATAAAATAAATTAAAAATAAATTAATAAAAAATAAAAAAATAATTATAAAATAAAATATTAAAGAAAAAACAATAAATAAATGATAAATAATAACGTGTAATTAAAAATAAATAATATATAATAATTAAGTAATAAATATTAAATTATCAGTAAATAATAAAAAATATAATAATAAATAAAAAATGAATTACGAATTAATAACTAATAATAAAAAAGAAATAACAAAATAAAATATTAAAGAAAAAATAATAAATAAATAAATAATTAAAAATAATTATTGTGTAATAATTAAAAATTAATTAATAAATATTAAATTATTAGTAAATAATAAAAATATAATAATAAATAAAAAATGAATTACAAATTAATAACTAATAATAAAAAAGAAATAACAAAATAAATTAATAAAAATAATAAAAAAAATATTAATTATAAATTTATAAAAATTATAAAAAAATTAATCACATTTTAATAATAAACAATAAATAAAAAATTAATAATAATAAATAACATAAAATAAATTAAAAATAAATTAATAAAAAATAATAATAAAATAAAATATTAAAGAAAAAATAATAAATAAATAAATAATTAAAAACAATTATTGTGTAATAATTAATAATTAATTAATAAATATTAAATTATCAGTAAATAATAAAAATATAATAATAAATAAAAATGAATGACAAATTAATATCTAATAATAATAATAATAAATCGATAAATTAATAGAAGATGATCGCATCTGCCAGTGGCCCCAGCGAGTCATTACCGATTAGTCGCCTCCTGCCCCCCTAAAGCGGCCTCGTTCTCCTTATCCCAGCACTGGCTCTCGTGCTCCTCCTCGCACTCGTCAATCCTCAACTCATTATTCGTCTTCACCGGAGAACACAAACTATTGTTGCTGCTGCTCGCGTTATTCCCACTGCAACTGTTATTATTACTGTCGCTATTGGCGTTGCTGTGGCGAGTGTTGCGGCGCTTCTGGCAGCAAATGGCCAGACTGAGCGCATTCATATCGGGCTTGCTCTTTCTCTGGGCCGTGATTCTCGTTGGGGATATCGGATTCGATTGGGGGAGATGATGCACGATTTTCAGTTTATTGTTATTGCTGTTGTTGGCGTTATTATCCGATACGATAATCGATCGATTATTATTATTATTATCATCGGATTTCGATCGATTTATCTCATTGAGAATCATTCGTTGAACGTTTTTGTTGATTGATGAAGAGAATTTCTGGAATTAAGTAAAAAAAAATCTCCATTGAAAAAATATTCCGTGAAAATTTTCGATTTTTTTTTACTTTCAGTTTGTGAAGCGACTCGAAACAGAGAATAGAAAATCCATCGATTATTTCCTCTTGTGGATAGATGTGTTTAAATTTCTTTATCATAACCGAATTTCGATTTTGATTTATTTTATCACAGTTCAATTATTATTGTTAGCGACCAGTAAAATGATAGTCCAATTATTATTTCGATCTATAAATATACGCGGGTTTGGTTGTAATATCGTTTTCAGTGACCTTGGAGTTATAAATAGATAATTGGTGCATTTAAACACGATAATATTATGGGAAATCTCGGGTCTTTTCTTTTATTTACGCCGGAAATTGATTTCAAATGTACTTTTGTCTTCGACAGACTTTTTTATGCCAATAATATTTTCATTTGAACTTTTTATTTAGTATTTTTTGATTTGGAAATATTTTCGATGAGATTTGTATTCTATAGATACCGCAATGAATTCAAATTTATATTATTGATCTTTTCTATTGAAATTATTAATTTGTCTTTAAATTGTGGAGAGTACTGACAGTGGTTGTTGAAGCAGAGTTTCTAACTTATCTTTCGAAGTTGTCTGAGCAACTCAATGACATTTATATTTATAACCACTTTGTCCATTTCGAGCATATCTTTTAGCTACTATTATGCTCATTCTTAATTAGAGCTGTAATTTGGCAAACTTATTCATTCAGATTACATTTAAATAATTTATCAAAACAATCACTAAATAATTAATCGAAAATGATTGAGAAACACAAAAAACGACGGAACATAATCAACACATACAAACTCACTATACATTTCAATGGTTTTTAAAAAAGTATTTTTATAATTAAATAAATTTGTTTACCATTTTGTGTTATTATTTAAGAATGAACAATTTCCACCAAATTCTGTCTAGTCGTGTACGCAAAATGTTCTGTTAAATAAAAAATGTTTTGTATGGCGTAAAGATTATAAATTTTTTGAAAATAATAAGTTGTGAAATAAAAAACCTATGTTTAAATTAATAAGTGTATATAATTATTAGTTAATTACCCTCTATTTATGTTCCATAATATATGTCGTAATTACATTTTATGTAATATTAAAATTATAAAATTATTATTTTTTCATTATCAATATACTTTCTCGTCTCTGTTCCAGTCCCTTTATGCCAGTCCAAATATAAGTGGTCGCCTTCTGTCTGGTAAATTCGATGATACATTTCAAACTTAAATTGTAAAGAATAAATTCAGTACTATGAGCAACTCAATGAAATTTTTAATTATTATCACTTTTTGTCAAATTTGAATGTATCTTTTAGTCGTCATTTTTTAATGTTTTTCATATAGGCTGCAATTTGGTAAACTTACTAATTTCTGGTAATCTTTCAATAATTTATCGAAATATGTAATTAATCATAAATCATTAAGAAACACAAAAATTTAAACAAATGACCAACCTTAATAAATTGACATTTGATAACAATTCGTGTTAAAAGACAAACTTACCATTTATATACGTAGTTTTAGGAAAAAGAATGCTTTCTATTCTTTATATTAGCTTGCTTTCAATACATATAACACTTAGATTTAATGGCAATTTATTTATAAACAAAGAAAGAAAACACGCCATTTTAATAGTTTGTTACTTTACAAAACATGTTTCGCCATTACTGCATCATCAGTTGTCGATAAAAAAAGTAAAAATCTATTAAAATGGTGTGTCTTCTTTATTATACATATATCACAAATTTGGCAAACTTATTTATTCCTGAGTACATTTAAATAATTTATCAAACATTCACTGATTAATGAATCAAAAATGATTGAAAAACACAAAACTGGAACAAAATCAATATTCTTAGTAAATAGGCGCATGATAACTATTCGTTTTAAAATAAAAACTCACCATTTATGTGTGTGGTTTAAAAAATTTTCTTTATTATGAATTGAATTGGTTTTCTCTTTCGGTTTATTAATAACACATATCATTTCCTTTAATAAGGTAGGCTGGTGTAAAACCTTAATATATTTGTCATTTATCCATTAACTGTTTTATTGTGGTGCGGCATTGTCGGATAAGAAACACTTATTTGGTTATGTTCGAAAATGTAAAATATGATGTTTTTTTCGATTTACAATAGCTATATTATTCAAACAAATTAGAATTCATTCATTAAATTACACTCCCCAATGATCTCCAGATCAAATCACATAATCATCCAGTTACTGAGGGGCTTCCGTACTAGCACCGGTTGTTCAGCAGAATCTGCACTTACCTCTTGCGTTGCCGGTCCACTCATTTCGTCTTCACTGTCTGAAATGCGATCATCGGAATCCACTAACATCAGTTGTCGATTGTGCAATGCTCTCCTGATGTGAAATATATGCCTTGTGATACCATCATCGTCCAGCTGCACCCCAACTGCAGACTTCAACGATATAATTGCATGCTGCCCCGTCCATGGTTCATCGCATTTCTCGCTGACTCTCAAATAAACATTCTCACCAATGCTGTACGGGTATTTCTCTGTAGCGTCATTCTCATCATTCGAGATGCACTCCGAGATGAATTTGCATTCAACCTGACACTCATCTCAAATCTTTGGCAGTCGAGACTTAGCATGGAATATCAATTCATAGGGCCCCGCATCTTGGTGACCCGTCGTACTGTTGTAACAAGACACACATTCGCTGATCGACTTTGCAGATCTCGCCACCATTGTCTTAATGGTGCGGTGATTTTTCTCTAGCACATCCCTTGATGCGATAGGCTGCAGAGAAACTTTACTTGACTCTCCATTAATCTAACAACCGTCTCATTGGGGCACTTCGATAGACAACCGCATTATCGGAAAAGAAACGCTTCGGCGGTCCAGATTCAGAGCATACGCTATCTATATGTAAACCTATTTCCTCGGTGGATTCACTACGCAACTTTCTCCAAATACAAAATCTTCTTGCTGAATCCACTATGGTCAGATACGCGACACCGTTAAAATAAGTCACATCGCTCTAAATTTGGTAACATACCTTTTCCGTTGGCAATTGCCCATGTTGATACTCAATTTGTGGGGCTGGACAAATCTTTGAACACTCAACACATTGCTTGATAACTTCCTTAACTTGATCCGACTTTACTGAACCCGTCTCATATTTCTCCCTGAACAGTTCACTCGCCCTGTCAACTCCAAAATGACAGATATCATGAATTTTCTTGATCTCATCAACACTTGGATACTGATTTGCTTCGACGGAGTTTACTTCCACTTTCTTGTTTAGCCATTGTTTTGGAACCTTGTTCAAACAATCTGCTATATTCAATTGAGATTTAACCAATTCCGATTCCACCTCCAGTTTTTCTTGATCTTTCAACTTTCTCATGATATCGAGTCTTCGCCGTACCAAATGTTCAGATAATGTGCGGGTTCTTGGGTTTTGTGTATTCTTGAATGCTGTCATGAGCCATCCATACACTGTTGTTGAGTGCGTCATCAGCTTGAACTTATGAAAACCCCAGGTTATCACTAAGTTTATTCCCCTTATGGCCGCATCCAGTTCAGTCATATTAATATGGCTTGTATCNATCGTCTTCTTTCCCTAACCAAGCAGCGTCTTCAACGATATCACCGTTAACACACAATAGTGAGCCCATTGCTATACTACTTGCATCTGTCCAAATTTACCACCCACTTGCCTGTTGCTGGATCTCCATCCATCCTCAGCCTTTGACAGATTCCATTAACTTTCTCTATGATGTCTTTTGGCACTAATTCATCGCAACCTATCTTTTATTTTGCGGTTAATTTCTGAATGTAGGCCCAAGCAACTCGCAACCATCATGCAACTGGTACATGGCCTATCCACTCCCCCAAGATTCCATGTACTTCTCTTCTCGTTGCTTTCTCAAGCTCCCTAGTTACGAGCTCTTAGTCTCTTCTCTACTGCAAATGGCTTTTTACGTTAAGTCAAGCTCCCTGACATCTTTGTCTAAGCCAATCCGTTCTATAGGTTTAGACTCAAACCCAAACTAGCAAAAAATTCCTACTACATCCTCTGCATTACAACAACTTTCCGCAATGAACGCGTCATCAATATACCCAAAAGCAGTGATCGTCTGCTCTTCCTTGATAATCGTTTAAACTATTCTTGGCGTGACATTTGGCACAATGGATAGACCAAAACCTAACCTGGTCATCATATACACTTCACCATTCCACACAACCGCCTGATATTTCCAAAAATCTGGAGCCACCCTTATTGTAGGTAAGCTGTTTTTACATCCATTATAGCGCAGTTGGGTCCCAATTTTCTCCACTCCCATAATCGTGACTGGCAACTGGCATAACTGCTGCGCGGATAGCTATGAATTTGTTCGTTCAGTAACCTGTAGTCTAATACCGGTCGTATTCGTGTCGTTTTGTCTTTGACTTGCCGCACTCCCATTAAAGGTATCATGTTACGAATCTTCCCGTCTCGCTTTTCATCCCACTTTATCAGAACACCTTTGCTTATCCACTCATTCATGTCATCTTGAAATGGCTCTTTATCTTCATTGGGAATATCATAATTGACACATGAGGTTCTCCCAACCGGATGATCAAAACAAATCTCCAACGTGTGCTCCAATACCTTCCGTCAAATTGAGCTTCAAAATCAACCTCTTTTATGTGCAAGTGTCTTCCGCTTTTCACTCCAGTTGTTGCAGTAAAAGCAACCAATTTCGCTCCATTACTACCAAATTTTATACAAACATCATCACCATCTACCCGTATTGTCAGTCCACGTTTGAGAATAACATCGTTTCCCACTATGATGTCGACACCTGCAGGCAGCCTTTCAACCACAATTGCTTCAACAGGCCCAGGTTCATATCGTGAAATAGTATCTCATGTAGTTGCACTTTACCCAGGATATTTACCTGACTACCGTCGACCGCTACCAGGTTCATGTTTCTAACTCCTTCGATTCTTGACTTTGTGCAACCTCTTCTAATAAGAATGGTACTACTCTCCGTGTTGATTAACACCTTCATCATTTTCCCGTCGATTAGCGATTGACGAATGAATAAATTCGGAATAACAACTGAACATGAATAAATTAATGGCGATTGCGAATTTTTGAGGCGATTCATGGCCGCCTTGTTGACACAGTTGTCCTCGGGGCGTTGTGGCTTTTTATAGGCGTAACTATTGCCGGTAGTCACACCACCACCCCCTCTTACTGTGACATTTGGTCCTACACCATTCACTGGGGAGAGGTTGAACCCGGGACCTCCTCCCTCTGTCGTTTCCCGACATGTTACAGTATGCTTTTATATGTCCGACTTCTCCGCATTTAAAGCATTTAACTCTCCACGTCTTCTACGTATGTCCAAGTCGATTACAACCAACACATCGAAATTTAATGTTGGTTGCCGCAATCACTTCTTGATGATGTTGATGAGGCGATATCGTTTTGGCCAAGTTCACCACATTCTTGAACGTGAATTGGACGTCCAATCTTGGCAGCACCTCTCTTTTTAATTGATCCGGTAAACTGTAAATAAATGTCATTGTGCAAAACGCATCGATCGGATCCTGGTCCCCAATAACGGTCCGTATCAGCTGATTGATCTCAGCCGCCGAGACGTCCAATCTGTCATCCAGGAGAATCTTCTTTTGACCAAGCACCAGCCATGCGTCAAATCTCCCCAGACCAAACACTCGGTGCAACTCACTTTTGATTTCCTTGGCATTTCTCTGTTCATCCAGCGATAAAACCTTCCAAGTGTCGTATGCCGGCCCGCCCAACAGCATGACCAAGTATGAGACTTCTTTCTACATTAGCCCGTCAACCTAGATGGCAAACTCAAATCTGTCGATCCAACGTTCGACGTCCTCCCCATCATCAAATTTCTTCAAATTACTGTTAGCTTTCATAGCCGCGATAGCTTGTAAAATAAGATGATTTTTTTCAATTTTTAAAAACTATATTATTCAAAAAAATTAGAATTCATCCATTAAATTACAGAAAAATTTACTATCGAAATGCCAACTCATATACATTGCGAAATTATAACGCAACTTTTTCTAAATACAAAACTTTGTTAAATATGCAAAATCGTTGAAATACGCCAAGAAAAACGCCAGATCAATCGATAATTTGAGATGATGATACTCTACTTATAAGGCTGGGTTGATCTTTGAACATTTAGGACATTGATTTATAACTTTTTTAACTTGATCTGACTTAACTAAGCTGACATTATATTTCACTTTCAGAAGATTCTACGTTCTGATTACCCTGAAGAGACAAATATACTATATTTCCTTGATTCCATCTACAGTCGGAATTAAGTTCACTTCATTAGCCTTTACTGACACTTTTTCATTAGCTACTGTTTCAAAATCATTACCATTCTATCTGACATATTTGACTGAGACTTTAAAAGTTCCAGTACAAATTTCTGTTTTTCTTGTTCCTTTAATTATCTGGTGATATCAAGTCGTCGACGAGTAAATGTTTAGATAAAACAGGTTCTGCGGTTATATATATTCTTGAATCCTGATATGGGGTATAGTATACTGTTGTTGAATCGGTCATCAGCTTAATATTATGAATGATCCAGCGATTATTGCCATATTTATACCCCTGATAAATGCATGCAGTTCGATCAATTTAATGTGGTTTCTATCGTTCTCTTTCCTTAGCCAAACAGTGTCTCTAACAACATCATCATATTGCAAAATATCTACATATAAATTATACGTAGTTTATATTAACTTTTATTGTGTTTTTTAAATGCTAAATTTTTTAAATTTTAAAAACTTTGTTAGCAAAGTAGAGTTCTGTCTGAATAAAGAATTGTATATAAAAAATTTTATTTTTTGATTTACTAGTTTTTAATATTACATTATTTTAGACTTGAACAAAATTTAAGTAGTGCACATTATGAGACAAAGTTTTTTATGCCAACGCATTTTCGTTCTTAAAAAATACTTAAGTAGAACAATTAAAATATTTTAAAGAATGTGGTGTAACAGTAATTTACTCACTTGACAGTAAATTTGAAAATCATCATATTTTTGATCAAAATTCTCAAAAAGATATTGTAACATAGATCTCATTAGTAACCATTGATTGATTAAAGTGTCGCATGAGGTCAGAAGTGCTTTTTTTCTTCAAATTAGCTCAATCATAGACCAACAAAATAGAATTTCCTATAGCAAATGTTTGTATTAGGAAATTCTAATGGTATGGTTGAACATAGAACATTAAAAAAGGATGAAGGGAACGTACTTTATGCTGTAAATAACCTTGTACTATACTCATGTACAATTAAATACAAGATTAGACAAAAACCAAGTATTTCTAGAAGAAACTAAAATATTCATTTCTTGTGTTTAACAAAGTTTCCTTCATGAAACTTAAAGTGGTTCAGTAAGAAAAATTTGACATTTTTTGAAAATTTCACATGTTTCGCTTTGCTTATCTAATTTTGATAAAAAAAGTATAAATTACAAATGAGTAATATTTAAATAATTTATTATTTCGTAATTATTATTTGTGTAATTAAATAATGGCTTTCAATCAAGGTGAAAATTTTTTTTGAATACTAAACTTCTTCATTTTGAAATTAATTTGTAATGACAAGTTATATGAACTGATCAATCGTAATCGTTAGCTCAATAACTAAGTTCTGGATTCACCTATATATATATATATATATATATATATATATATATATTAGGGTAGGTCAATTTTGGTTATGGATAAAGAGTAATGTATTGGTAGAAATAATACAAAACAAGTCAAAAGCGAATGAATATAATACTTTTTGCGAATTTGACTTCAAAGATAACACAGCCAGAGAATAGTTATACGCAACTTATGATAAAGTACGTTTTCTGACCTAATTAACTCTTTTTCTAGGTATTCACTTGGCCTAGATAAATATATTACGTCATATCGTTACTAATAGCTTCGAAATTAAATATCTCCACTGATCAACAATAGAATATACTAGAACTTACGCGTAGTTACTGGATAATTATCGAATTAGCTAGAAGGTTATCAGATGGCTTTTAATTCCTTAATTAATTCTTTTAATTTAATTCTTTTTTAATTTCTTAATTGTAGACAATTTATTGAATTGAGTAATATGCCTAAAGTAAAGAAGCGCCGACTGATACGACAGGCAAGCGAAGAGTTTGGAGGTGTTCCTTGTGAATTACAGTCAACGGATCCATCTACTTACGTATTGATGGCATTCGGTCGACGTTCGTCTTTGGACCCGGTAAAGGAATGTCAGCAAAAAAAGAGATCGATTTATCAAATTGGATACAACACGGTCGAGATGTTTTTGGGAGGGTTCATCCTAGATTCTTGTTGTATCTCAACAGAGGCTTTTTCGGTTTCTTCACCAAGAATAGCTGACCACCGACAAATTCCCGGAGCACGTGCCCATACGATTGATCCCATCTGTAGTTCTGTCGATATGTTATCACAGAATCGCATGAATGACCGGTTTGTATCTAATCTATGACAACTGTCACCTTTAACCCGATTTTTGTCACTCTCATTATCGACAATGGATTTGACATTCGATTTATTTTTCAGACACACGTTTGGTGCCATCATTTTTAATTCATTCTCAAAAATCTCGCTTTTCAAAGTCTTATTATCTGTAGTTTTTGGATCAGGACAGACGAGTACGATAGAAAATTTATTAGACAGACATAGCAGTCCTTAACTGGCGGAAACGGTTCAACTACCTGGACAATTCTGCCTCGCGCAGACACGAAGTCAGAAACCAATACGTCATAACATTTCCCCGACTGCATTTCGAATAACTTAATGATTTTAAATTGTTCATCGGTTATTATCGAAATTGTTGTGTACCACCACATTTTATCGTTTTTATAATTTATGTGAATTCACTTTCGTGTGTTTTGAATTTTGTTATTTACTACATAGTTTTTATTCTTTTTGTATATATTCATCATTTTGTATGTAAGTGTAACATTTTTACGTATTTATAATTTTTATTACAATCGTGAATTTTGATTTATATGGAATTTCGCTGTTTATTAAAAAAATGAATTTATGTAAAATTATGTGGTTTGTTTATGCAGATTAATAAATTAATTTCGGCGGAAAACTTTGTTTTGTTTACTAGCGAAATAAAAATTAAAAACGGACTGAATCTTTTTCTTTTCGTCGTTTTATTTTAACTGATTCTCGAAATGTGCGTTTTAAAACTCGTTATCAGTATCGTCAATTCTTTATTGATGATGATTGGAATTGTGCTTGCGGTTATCGGTGCTCTATTGTTCTGGCGAATGAATTTTATTATGAAGAACATTTACGATATTGAAGCGCAATTTAAAAATTTCATAACTAAAATTAGAATCTCATCAGCAAGTTCAGGTGGAATATTTTCATTGATGCAGCAGAACGCAAATTCAATTGGAGCCATCGTATTTGGGGTTGGAATCGCGTTGATTGCTCTGGCTATACTGGGCATCGTAGCGGTGCGTTGCTGTTCATTTAAGAAGATTCTAATTGTCTTTACTGAGAGACCAACTTTACTGAGTATTATATTTCTCGGTTCTATCTTGGCTTTGGAGTCGCGTGCCGGTTTCGCCGATTTTGTGGACCGCGAGTTCTCCGTCTTGAGGAGAACACAACAGAAATATTTAAACATTGAAATAATTTCACGGCCGAATTAAACACTTCGACAAACCGATAAATGATATTCACATTCATTCTCTCAAATGGATTTTTCCTTTTTTTAAATTAAATTAGCATTAAGTAACACGATGCTAGCACTTTTTGACAAAAAACTTTTCCAATTTATTCGATCAATATCGAGTTTTCAACAATAAATTAAAAATTGACTTTTAAACAATGACAAAAAATTTTTTTATTTAATCGATCAATATCGAAATTCCAATATTACATAAATTTTCCACTTGCAGAAAATCCTATTCATCAAAATTGAAAAATTGTGAATTGTAAACAAAACATTAACTGATTAAAAGACACACCAATCACACACAACACGTACACTTACAAATTTCACCCTGTGATTGGTCTATTTAAAATCGAATTGTTCAAAAGTAAACAAAATTCGTCATAAAGAAATGTGAATTTAATTCACAAAAAACAAATAAATTATCAATTTGTTTGAATGCGTTGCATAGCAACTCAATGTCAAAGTTTTTGAATTTATGTAATTTGAATGTCTGTGAAAATTGATTCAACACAGAAAGATTTTAAAGATAAAGAGTTTGTTTGATAAAGACATAACAGACGAAGAAGTTTGGTTGGAAAATTGAGATCATAAAAATTTAAATGAGACAGATCGACTCATAAAGCGGCATCACAAAACTATATGAACGTGATGATCATATATTTATATATATATATATATATATATATAT